>CAKAOI010051769.1:114316-318775 GCA_916701655.1 Sebastiscus albofasciatus
GCGCAGCATACCACCGAGGTGCCCTTTAGCAACACAGTTAACTCCTGCTGGCTGAAGGAGCCGCTTAGTGGACGACAGAGGAAGTTGCAATGTGTTCTGGGAAAAACAGAACAAAGGTGAGAATGTGTAACTGAGTGAGGAAGAGTAACATCTCGTTAATGAAGGATGTGAGAAAATGATCAATTTAATATTTTTAATAGCCTTTCCTTCAAGATAGTACCGGATGTCGTAGGTTGTTTATTTATTATTATTATTATTAATAATAAATAAATAAATAAATAAATAAATAACCTACAACATCCGTAGACAGCTAATTTATTTGTTATTGTTCATAAGCAGCATAACATTTAATAAATGATTTAAAACACATTACAATGTAGTTGTAAGCAGGACATTTTAAAAGTCCCATATCATGCTCATTTTCAGGATCATACTTGTATTTTGTGTTTCTACTAGAACATGTTTACATGCTGTAATGTTTAAAAAATCCTTTATTTTCCTTGAACTGTCTGCCTGAATATACCTGTATTTACCCTCTGTCTGAAACGCTCTGTTTTAGCGCATTTCAATGGAATTGCAATGGAATTGCATTGCTAGGCAACAGTTTGGATCCATGTTTACTTCCTGTCAGCTGATGTTATTTACATACACTGCAACCAGAAATAAACTGGGACACATTTAGAATGTTTATGATTAAAACCATGTAATGGTCCAAATATTGTATATTTGTGACATCACAAATGGACAGAAATCCTAACCGCTTGTTTCAAACGCACAATTTCTGAATACGAGCTGTGTGTATTTCTCCGTATATTGAGCATTTTGATACTTTAACAGTATTTTTAAAGCACTTAATCCTGCTTTATAATGTTACAGACCTGAAAATCTCCCTTTTTACAATATTGGACCTTTTGAGTGTCTATTAATGTACAGTATTTTTTGCATTTTAATCTCTTTTTAATCATCTGTTTATATGCCAAACTCCATTTATGGGTGTTGACAACTTACATGATAAACCCTTTATTAAATATGAATATGCTGCCTATAAATACTAAATTGGCGGGTTAAATATTAGTATTTATTATTTATGTATGAATTCAGAAGCGTTTCTTCCTTTAGTTTAGCCAGGGGAGGATAATGGCATCCAGTATGTGTGTGATTAATCTAGAAAAGAAACATTAGTCCATTAATTAGTTAATAAAAAGATAACTGATCAGCCGCTATTGATTGATAATTGATGAATCATTTGAGTCATTTTTCAATGCAAAAATATCCCAAATGTCTTCCAGCTTCTCAAGGGTGAGGATTTGCTGTTTTTCTTTATCTTACGTGACATTAAATTAAATAATTTTGTTAGAAATAGATATTATGTTATGCCGTTACCATATGTTCATTCTTTTCTGTGTGCTGTGGTGCGCTTAAACATATTTTTTACAATATCTTTTATGTATTTTATTATGTTTAATGTATCTCGTGTGTGTGTTCTATGTTTCGGCTGCAAGATTAAATTAAAGTTGAAGTTGATTAGAGTCAAAAATCACTTAAAGTGGCAGTAGGCCGTATATTTTTGGCATCATTGGGAAAAAATCCCATAATAACCTTTCATCATATTGTAATTCAAGTGTTCTGAGAGAAAACTAGACTTCTGCTCCTCCTCATGGCTCTGTTTTCAGGCTTTAAACAATCTAGCCCGTGACGGGAGACTTTGACCAATCACAGGTCATTTCAGAGAGAGAGCGTTCCTATTGGCTGTGCTCCGGCCTTGTGAGCAGAACTTTACACGAAATTTACAGCTAAACTGTGCACTACAAGATGATTCTGAAAACATAGAAAACAGAGAAATAGGCATTAACGTAACATAATATTGATTCATATTTGATCAGCGCTGCCTAGTTTGACCGTTTGGTCGGAGTTCACAGTGATTGACAGCCGGCTCTCATAGACGGCAGATGTTCAGCAGACCTCAGATCAGCTCTTACTGCTTGTTTTCCTCCGGTCTGTGAAATCTTACAGATGCTGTTAAGAGCACCGGAGGACACAGAGGCACATGATTTTTTTCGGGTTACCTGTTTCATGTACTACTGTCACAATATTACGACCGTTTTATAAAAATAACTGTTTTTAATCATATTTGCTCCAATCTCCCCTTCTTCAGCTTTAAAGCCAGTATACATAGGTAGAACTTTTATGAATTTAATTTAATTATGGAAAAATTTTGAAATGTGTGTTTGAACTGTCAAAAATAAAAGTAGTCATGCAAAATGATCTTTTAATGTTACATTACTAATGCATAACATACTGAAGCCTAAGTACATTTACTGTACTGTATATATTAATATTGTAGCAGGTGCAAGTGGATGAATTATGACTTTACTTATATAGTGTTGGGTCAGTTCATATGTTTTAATGTAAAGTGTTTGTCTTTTTAAATAACTAGTAACTACACCCATCAAACAAAGTAAAGGGTACAGTATAGATTAGAGTAGAATAGAATATATTATTGGTATAAAGTTACACAACATGGAAATACTCCAGTAAAATTCAAGCTCCTCCAAATTGTACAATATGTAAGTAAATGTAAATGACATGCACATGTGTTTTGTTACATTCCACCTCTGCTGACAGGTCGGTGCAGAGACGACTACATGAATAAAAGCATGTTGAACCAGACGCAGCTCTAATGTGTTTCTCTGAGACAGGCGGCACGTCCCCTCATTCTCCCACTAAAGCTTCATTAAAGCTTTATTGTTCCATACAGCACCGCATAATGCAGTCACACTTACAGTATGAAAGGTACAGTTTAACTGCATGCTGCTCACCAGTGAAGTGACAGGTGCAGCAGTAATGTGCTGCTGCAGAGTGTTTCAGTGCCAGAGGTGCAGCAGCAGCAGAGTTAACACTTCTTTTCACTGTTGGAGAGTCACTGCTGGTGGAGAAGGCTCAGATTTGTGTATCTCCTCTGATGGAGGTCACTAGTGGGATAAGAACTGTTGATACAGTAATAATTGATTTGTTATAAATCAAGATTTCCCCCCAAAAAGAATGTGATTTCGGAAATGAAAGTTAGATTAAGTACAATATTAATTTCTGCGTAAAATGACCATTATGTACTGGACAGTGGTGAAAGCTATAACATTTAGTAGGACATTCTTCTGCTACTCCACTACATTTCAGTGGGAAATATTCTACTTTTTACTGCACTATATTTATTTGTCATCTGAAGATATTAGTTATTTTGCTCATTAAGATTGAAGTAGGCAAGATTAGAGCAAATATGATTAAAAAAAAGTTATTTTAATAAGACGGTCGCTATATCGTGACAGTAGTAGATGAAACAGGTAATCTGAAAAAAATCATGTGCCTCTGTGTCCTCCGGTGCTCCTAACGGCATCGGAGGAAAACAAGCAGTAAGAGCTGATCTGAGGTCTGCCGTCTATGAGAGCCGGCTGTCAATCACTCGTGAACTCCGACCAAACGGTCAAACTAGGCAGCGCTGATCAAATATGAATCAATATTCTGTTACTGTAATGCCTATTTCTCTCCTCAAATGTTCTCAGAATCATCTTGTAGTGCACGGTTTAGCTGTAAAATGAGAAAGTTTGTGACGCGGCAGCCATGTTGAGATCTCTTGAAGGAACGCCAAGTTCCGGTCACATGACCGGAGCACAGCCAATAGGAACGCTCTCTCAATGAATTGATTGAAGTCTCCCGTCACGGGCTAGATTTTCTAAAGTCTGAAAACAGAGCCATGAGGAGGAGCAGAAGAAGCAATATGACGATATACATCATCAAAACGATACAAAAATGTCTATCGTATATATTTTTCGGTGACGTTTCTATCACGATAATATAGGCTAGACCTATTTATTTATTTTTTTTTCTCTATAATTTCACTTTAACTGTTATGTTCATTTTGAACTCCAGTTCTAAAAATGAGAAAATAACTTTTCATTTGTCAAGTATTTAATGCACATAGGAGTAATCATAAAGAGTCTTTACCATGTGGTTATTTCATACAGACTATTCATTTATTGAATTACCAGAAAACATGCTGTATCGTGATATCGTTATTGAGACATGAAATTACCTATGTCCTGATAAAAGATTTCGCCCACATCGCACCGGCCTAAATAAAGATTTCATATTCAAACCAGTTTTGTTTTAAGAAAAAGAATTTCGCAGGACTAAATCATATAATACAGAAAACAAAACAACATCTGATAAGCACTTGTTTTCACTTTTAGTGGATGTAACGTTACTTTGACGCTGCTCACTTGCCCTCGCAGCTCGTTTCGCGGCTGCCGGTTACAGTGTTAACCCTCAGCATTAGACTAATTTAAATAATTGTTGTAACATCCCCAGTAGTCACTTAGACACAAAAACAATATAAATAAAATAGGGTTGAAAAATACCAAAGTTACCCTTTAAGTTTTGTCTTGTTCTTTAATTGTGTTAATGACTTTTCACAGCTCTTAGGACACAAACACTTCGTATCTGATACTATCAGGTGACTGTTGTGTGTAATTTAATCTAGGAATTTAAAGGTCCCACATTATGCTCATTTTCAGGTTCATTCTTGTATTGTGTGTTTCTACTAGAACATTTTTACCTGCTGTAATGTTAAAAAACCCTTTATTTTCCTCATACTGTCTGCCTGAATACACCTGTATTTACCCTCTGTCTGAAACGCTGTTTTAGTGCATTTCAATGGAATTGCGTTGCTAGGCAACAGCTTGAGTCAATGTTTACTTCCTTTCAGCTGATATTATTTACATACACTGCAAATAAACTGGGACACATTTAGAATGTTTATGTTTCAAACCGTGTAATGGTCTAAATATTGTATATTTGTGACATCACAAATGGACAGAAATCCTAACGGCTTGTTTCAAATGCACAATTTCCGAATACATCTCCGTATATTGAGAGTTTTAATAGTATAACAGTATTTATATAGCAAAAAAATAGCATAAACCTGCTTTATAATATAGATGAAATGAAAATCTCACTTTTTACAATATGGGCCCTTTAATACTATACCTCTGTATGTTTAATGTCAACATATTTGAAAATGATCACAAACCACCACATGAGTGCAGTTTTCTGAAAAGTACTTCTTTTATTAATATTTTACAATCCTTTATTCATGGTTATGTCATTATTTACTTTTTCAGCGCCACTTTGCAAGTGTCATTATTCCATGCTGTCTGACGACAACAACAACAACAACAACAAAAACAAAAAAAACAAAACAAAAAAACAAAACCAAAAGGAGAGGTTTGAAGAATGAGAGTCTATACAACAGTTTCGTCAAGGGGCAGAGAGAGATTCACATTTCGGCTCTCGGATTGACCTCTCATCCCTTCCGCTTGTCAAAAAAGTAAACAAAAACAAAAAGGTTAAAAGCAGGACTGTCAGTCAAGTGAATACGTGTAGTCTGTCTGTCGGTCTGCTCGGCTATAAAAACACCCCACACTCCTCTTGAGAAGTTACTGCTCTTTCAAAAAAAGAACAGGGGTCTTCGTTCTCCTCTGGGTTTTAAAATGCTTTCCCCATCTCTGAAAAAAAATACTACTACTCTAATAAACCCAACAAACACAAAATATAAAGATGGTCTCTCTTCCAGGTGCTGCTCCAAACATTGGAGGATAATTTTTGCATTTTTAAAAAAGCCTTTTTTTTTGTGTGTGAAATGGAAACGGGCCACTGGCAGGTCAAGAGGTTCCCAAATGATGATTTAAATTTTGGTGCGAATGTGTCGGGGGAAGATTATTTAGCTGTTGTTGTGCTGTGGCGGCGGGAGCTGCTGGCGGATACATTTCCTCATAAAATGATCTATCAAATACTTCCTGAGAAATAAAGGAAATATCTACCTGGCATGAAGAGAGGAGGAGGAGGAGGAAGAGGAGGGGGCGGAGGAGGAGGAGGAGGGGGGAGCTGGCCGGAAAGGAGGAAGCGAGTGAGAAAATCAAAAATCAGGGTGATAAAAAAATAACAAAATAAAGGAAATAATAAGCTGCTGTGTGTTGGCAGCAGAGTTCAGGATGTGGAAAAAGCTTGTTGGTCGTGAGAACCGGGCAGTGTGTGTGTGTGTGTGTGTGTGTGTGTGTGTGTGTTTATTGTGTGCCCAGTCCAACCCTTCGGTGTGGAAACATGAAGCAGAGAGCTGGAGGACAGAGGAGATGTGGGCAGCAGTGCTGGTGTTGCTCAGTTTGTGCTCTTCAGCACAGAGAGAAGAAGAGGAGGGAGGGAGGGAAGGAGGGAGGGAAGGGAGGAAGGGAGGAAGAGAGGGAGGCTGGTGGGAGACTAACAAACTGTCCATCCAGCTGCTGGTAGCATCCAACACCCACGACGCTCACAATGATCACTGCTGGAGCGTTTCGTGTCAAACCATCAGTTCACCCAAAAAAAATACTGACGGCAACATTTTCTCACTTCTAGTCGTGTCTGGTCACGCAGATAGTTATTTGTCCAGGTTTGAGACACAACGATTGTTAGTTAAGACATGATGAGATGTAATCTTTACCAAATCATTAACAATGGGAAATGCCTTTATTTGCTTTCTTGCCCGAGAGTTAAGGCCCCGACACACCAAGCCGACGGTTGGCGAGCGTCTGTTGGTCTAGTTTTTGCGGCGCGTCCCGCACCGTCGGCTTTAGTCTGCCCATGTTGGAGTTTTTTCAGCCGATTCAGCGCATTGACCCGGCGGCGGAGCACGTTGACCCGGCGGCGGAGCCCGTCGACGAGCACGAGAAGAGAAACGGACGTGAGGAAAGCAAGCCAACTAGTAAAGTCGGGAGGAAAAACACAGAAGGCTCTTCTCATTTTTCTTCCAAGTGGCGAGTGAGAGCGGTGTGAAAACGGTCGGCGGACGCTGCTTTATTTCATGAACGTATCGTAACAACAGCTTGTATAGCCGCTGCCTTCCGGTTTCTCTTTTTGAATGATGAATACAGACTACCGCCGCCTGCTGGTGTGGAGAGTTATTTCGTCTCACGGAGGCGCAGAACGTACGTGGCAGTTGGTCGTCGGCTGTAGTCGAGTGCAACGTTTTGGCCGAGACAAAGATGATGTGAGGCGACGCAACAGTCGTTGTTCTCTCTGATGTCGGGCTGGTGTTTCTGGGCCTTTAGAGGAGAAGATCGACACCGCAACAAAGGCCGGAAACGAGGGAATGTTTAAAATAAAATGTAAAAACAACAATTGCTTGTGGCTTTACAGGGAGTCACGTGTGGGACAGATTCACAAGAAGTAGTCCGACACATAACCCTCAAGTTCTTGTTTCTACACTGTATTAAACAAACGATATACGACATGTTAATCAGTGAAGCAAATTGTGCTACCTCTGGATAGAGCCAGGCCAGACGTCTCCCTGTTTCCAGTCTTTATGCTAAGCTAACTGGCTGCTGTTTCATATTGAACGTGCAGACATGAGAGTGCTATTGATCCTCTCATCGACCTCGCTTTCCAAGAAAGCAATTATTTCCCAAACTGACCTCCATTGTGTTGGAGTGGAGGCAGAATACTCTGAAACGCCTCAAAACACGGGCAAATCAAACCAAAACTAGATGTATCACGAGACACTACTAGAGAAAAATACTTTTTTTATGTAACTAAGGTGAACTGACCTTTTTCATTTAAAGAAACAAGACACAGACTTGTGAAAGCTCGAGGGGCCAAACGCAGATTTTCAAACAAAATTCTGACACGTATTCTAATTTTTCCAAGTAGGATCCCTTTTCCTCTAAAAGTGCTGTGACATAACACTGCCCACCAGGTAAAAGGCAGTTACTACCAACACTTCTCCGGCTGTGTTGTCATACTCCACTGCGGCTCGATGGGAGGAGGCAGGGCGGGATATTTTTACACAACGCAACAAAACGAACCAGCCACTTCTACCACTCCACGAGAATACAACAAAGAGGCCTGTGGTGCCACCTACGACCAACGTTTACCCACATTTGGCTGGCTGGCTGGTGGTGGTGGTGTTTATTTTCCACCTTGGTGAACAGACGGATGTGTTGGTAGTCAGGTTAAGTGAAGGCCGAGCCGCTGCACACTAGAGGCAGGCTTACTGGTTGTAAGGCTCTTTTGTGTTGAGACGATGAAGCTCAAAAAGCCCTTATTTAAGATACCATTTCCTACCAAAAATTCACATTAACCAGCCAACGGGGACGTCAGAGCGCAGGGTTGATCATGTTTTTTGACCTGAGTCTCGCACAAAAACCTCATTCAGTTTGTGGGCCGATTTGTTTAGAGGTGAAACTTACAAGAGAAAACAACACTTACAAGAACTCAACGACCCGGAACTTAAAGTAAAAGGTAGTATGTGTGTTTTGAATTGGGATTGTATGAGATGCTTATCCATAGTCGGTGTATTACCTACAGTAGAAGACTGACAGGAGTCACCGCACGGCAGCAATACGTATTTTAGCCACCTAAAAGAAAGGCCAACCTGTACATGTGTACGCTATATTTAGATCATTTTCACCGCTTTACCTTGCCGTCAGACAGAACCTTTCTGAAAGGGAACATTGTATCCATCTGTGCTCTCGCCAAAGCCACCAGACTCCACTGAAAAAAGAAATACAATTTGACCTCGCAGAGCAGAAGGGGTGCTGGTCTACCGCGGCCTCGATTGGTTAGTTTGTTTGTGCTTTTGTGTGACTAACTAAAGTCAGACAATAACACAAACAAACTAACCGATGGAGACAGCGGTAGACCAGCAACCTCCATGTTCTGTGAGGTAAAATGACTTTTTTTTCCAAGTGGTGTGGTTGCTTTGGCGAGAGCACAGATAGAAACACAGACTATATAGCTTTCTCATGGCAAAGTTAACTGGCAAAAATATTCTAAATATAGCGTACACTTAAACTGAAATTGATTTTTTTTTAGGTGGGCCTTTCTTTTAGGTGTCTAAAATACGTTTTGCTGGAGGCGTACTGACTGCCATCTACTGTAGGTAATACACTGACTGTGGAGAAGTATCTCAGACAAGCCCACTTCAAAACACCCGAAGTATCCCTTTAAGGTGTAGCTGTCGTCATAGGCTCTGCTTTTGTTTCAATTGTGCTCCCCTGCTCACCGCTTTGTGAGGCGAGTTCCTGAAGCTAAATCTCTGCACTACTCAGGAGGCGGTACTATATCCAAGTTCACATACTCTCGAGGGGAAAGGAACACTACAATTAATAATGGAGGACGCGTGTTTAGATGTGGAAGTTCAGGTCTTTTGTTGCCTCGAGAGTCCATTAACAGTTTAACTATATTTCCCAGCAGCGTTGGTACGTTTACCACAAAGTAACTTTATGGAAGAACAAAAAAGTTGGAAGCGACTGTTGACTCAGATTTTGTTTTGACGGTACGGAGCAGAGAGGGAGCGAGACCGGCAGCCTCAACGATGCTCTGGTCTGGAGCCGGTCTCCACCTCCTGCTGCGGGTGGCGTTACTCAATTAATTTAATGCCGGTTTATAGGTGTACCTAATAAACTGGCAGTACTGGAGTATATATCCAAAGGTTTGTAAAATATAATGAAAAACGAGGCTGAGCCTAGACGTTATGGGTCGTTGAGTTCCTGTGGTTGATCTCGAGTCAGTTCCCCTCTGACCATCGCCTCATTATTCATCGCTGGATTCACAAAACTTAAGTCACATTTTTCAGTTCTTCATCCTGCCCTGCTGCCGGATCGCTGCTCCAGACACAACACCGATTTAGAGTGTGTGGTTGAGCAGTCTGTCTAGAGAGGGGACCGAGGCTGTACTGTATAATTAACCAATTATCTTTGGTTCTTAAAGGGGCTAATATAAGCTAACGTTTTTTTAAAGCCAACATAAGAAGATAACACAGAGGGGGGGGAAAGCACACGATAGTCTGATTATAAGGTGTGATGCTTTCTGTGTCTTATCTGACAAAACAAACCAGAGTCTTGTAGGGGTTTTTTTCCAGTTCAGGAAAAGATGGAAATAAAAAGACCTGATGATGGAGGGGTGGAGGAAGAGGAGGAGGAGGAGGAGGGATGACAGGGTGGGAGGAGTAATCACTGCCGGGGTGAGGATGATGAGGCAGGGTTGGAGGGTTGGAGGGAGGGAGGGGTTGTAAGGGAGCCTCTGCAAAACCCGCTCGCCCCCCCTCCGACCACAACGTCTCCCCGACGAGCCGAGGTCAAATCCAGGAATGTCAGCAGGCGGAGCACCCTTCTTCATGTTGTTTGCTCTTCATCCGTCTGTCCCTCTCTCACTTCCTCAGCTGTCCGTTCGTCTGCGTCCGTCTCGCTGCAGGTCACTGGAGGTCTCGGTCCTCGAGGTACCGGTACTCAAACGTGAAGCCTTCCTTCTTCCGCTGGCCCCATTTCTCATAGTCAAAGTAAATGTACGTTCCCTGGAGAATAATCAAATGCATTATTTAAAAGTCAAGAGGGACGACCTGACCGTTAAACCTGCTCTAGGTAAGGAAAGGTTTTAGTGTGTGTGTACAGTGTGCCACTCCCAGAATGCTTTGTGTAAAAAGCAGGGAAACATTAGACTGGTAAGCTGCGCCACAAATATAAGCTTTGAAATGGTTAATAATTTAACCTCTGGAGAGAATCTGCAGCCACTTGTTTTGATTTTTATAATGGGTGAAAATGTTCCTGCTAATCTGCAGGGATTTAGTTAAATGTTGACAGTTTAGTACCGTCATTTCGTTAATCCTAAAAATGTATCAGGACCCAAAACTTTATATTAAATATGGACCAAAACTTGCCAAGCAATAAAGTGTGTGTGTGTGTGTGTGTGTGTGTAGTCCCGCCATGCCGGCTGTCACTTTTACAAAGATGTTGATTCTGCGCTGTGCCCACCTCCGTTGCCGGCTTAGCGGCGGAGCAACGATGCCTCAGAACAACGAGGCGGAATAACGGCGCAACAGTCCCGCCTTGAACGGGCTGTGTGAAATGAGCTTTAGAGCAGTTACCTAAACTTTTATTCTGGGGACCAACTTTTAAAAAATTACAAACCACTGCAACCCAACTCACAATGGGCTTTATCTAGAAATTGTGAGAAGAGCAAATTTGTGCGTAAATGAACGTTGCTGACCCTTTTTACTGCCATTTCTGTATCATCTTATTTTATCTTGAATAGGTAGGTAAACCAGACATTTTGGAAGAGATGTACGTTTGATAAATCACAACTTGGTTTCATTCAGGCGTTATTGAAAACATGTAAACATGTTAAATAAAAGCCTTTAGGTGGAGTTAACTCTCGTTTTTTTTGGCGACCCTAATAAGATCTCCGGCGACCCACCTGTTGGGTTTCGACCAGTCTTTTGGGAACGACTGCTTTAGAGACATAATTCAAATCTCCTGTGAAGCCATTTCAGCGGCGCACTGAGAAATTGTCTTGTTTTTGCGTCGTCTGTTCGGCTCTTCTAAATCGTCTTTATAGAGACCACCGATCAAACTATTTAGAACGAATATCGGCCGATCGATGGGATCACCTTTAATAGTGCTGCAGATAAAAATATCATGTGTATTAACAGGTTTGAGATCCTTTACTATAAATCATGTGTTAGTTATATTTCACTGATTATTTTCAACTGGATAATGCTGTGTGGTTTTAGATTTTTGGATGTATTGTTCTACTGTTTTAGAACTGCAGGGTATAAAAATCAATGAGCAGACTCCCGTCCTTGAGTTGTTGTTATCCATCACAATGAATATATAGTCTGCATTAATTGTTGCCAATCTTACCGACGTGCTTGCTTAATAATGCAGTTTATGTGCATGAATTACTTCATAACAACTATAGCGTTCACATTTTGATGCACAGAAATGGATGGAAACCAACGGCTGCCTAGAACGGTAGAAAAGCTTCTTTCAGATGACTACAATACTGCAGTGTGGTTTGGTTTAGTAGTTTAAGTTTCTGAGGCGTCACGTGTGAAAAATGTAGTAGTAAATGACATCTTTCTCCTCCACTAGAGGTCAAAGATGTGAAGCTGACCTGCTCAAACTCATCCGTGATGGTCTTGGGTTCTTCGTGCCTCTGAAACCACATCATGTACTTTGTGTGGAACCTCCATGACTGCTTCTTCAGGGCTTTGGCTGCCAGATACTGGGCCTTAGTGCCCTGCACAGAAGAAGAAGAAGAGGAAGAGATAAAAGAAGAATTAAATTAGTAGGAGCATGTGCAGAAAATACAGTTTTTTTTCTCTTGTGTGTTTTGATCTCTGTTGTAGCAGACAAGAACATGATTCATCTACAGAAGAAGAAAAGGTGTAATTTGATATCATGATTCTTACCTCCAGGTAGTAAAAGATGAAGAAGAGGGTTTCCGTGGAAAGCCTCTGGTAAAACTCTACAGTGTCGGAGTGAGGCGGTGGCACCTGGTGGTGGAAAGGCAGGGTGGGGCACGGGTTCCTCATCAGGTACTGCCTGGAACATCCACACGGAGGGAGGGAGGAGGTTAGTGGGACAGAATAACTGATGCATTCTCAAAATCAACACTCTCACTACCCTGGATGATTCAAGATGATGATCTCAAAGCAAGTCACCTCAGTGTGCTATTGTTTTCACCGAGTATTGTTCCTTTTTGTTTGGATTTGTTTCACTCTGTATTTCTCATCATCATTGCAATTAAATTAACTCAATTAACTCTTGATTTCTGAGACTTCAATAAAGGTTTTGGATTGAATTGAAAGAAGGAACATGAGAAAACTCTAATAGAAGTGAAAAAACAAGAGCACACTATTCATAAATCAAACTGACTGGTGAAGGTTAGAGCCTCCACTTGTTTACTGTACTAATAAAGATGTAAATTAACGGGTCTAATCAGTGATATTCAGGCTGACTTTTTAAATATGTGCATCAATCAATGATGTCAAAATAAAATGTTGGGTTAATTCTGTTGTTGAGGTTGAACTATTTTATTTTTACTATGCTAACGTAGCACAAACACACACTGTTTGTCGGACAATTGCTACCGTTAATCCGGGCAGACACACAGCGGACAACCTGCTAAACTAAACTAAATGTGCGGTGGAAACTTTTACTGGGAAAGTGGCTGCCTGCTAAACTAACGCTCCCGGGACGGTGAACTGGAGACAGTGAACGCAGCATACGCTCCCGTACGGGTGAACTGGGGACTCTGCAGCTGGCGCACCGCTGCCTGTGAGGCACACATCTCGTCGGTTAACGGTTAACAGTCGGTTAACGAGGGTTGGTTATGAACATTTTTCAAAATTAGCATCCCTAATATACACACTGCCTCTAATCTGAAGCAACGCCGACTAATTTGCTATTCCAAAACCACACACTCATTAAATATCGGTCAGGCGTATGATCGACTGACCAATTAAGTGATCCATTAGTCAGACGGACGGACAGACAGATTCACCTCCCTGATGAGAGGAAAATCCACTCAGTGGATCTCACTCTGCACAGATGAACTTTTCCATTCAAACCGTGTATTTTTAGATCGGTGATGAACCCAGGTTGTTCTTTTCTGTTTTCGATTGAGCTGTTACGATGTTAGCCAGGTCGGTGTGTACCAGAGCTAATGATGTTGTCCCACTAACAAGCAGGGAGAACAAGTGAGTTAAAGTATCTGACTAAACACACTCATCGTGTACTAATATCATTACTGAACACACTTGAACGGTATAAATAACTGTGTTTGTGTGCTGGAAAATTAATTATAGTTATTAAAAAACATGTGGTACAAAGATTTCACTCGAGTGTCGACGACGTCACGATCTTGTTTTAAACACAGAAGAAGTGTGTGTGTGTGTGTGTGTGTGTGTGCGCGTCGCTCTCCTCTGGCTGTGAAACACAACAGGTATTGTAGGACAAGAGGGTTTAAGTGTTTGGATTTAAATGTCAATTGTACCTGTGTGGGCGGACTGCGCTGTAGATACAGTACCAGTATAATCTGTTCTCTAATTGTGTGTGTGTAGGGTATGCCACATTACTGCATTACCGTGGGGACTTGAGAGTATTAAATACATTTCAAATACAGTGGTGTTTTATGTCCACATTATTCCTTGTGTTTAATAACTGTGTGCTGCAGCCGATTAATGTCGTGGCTCTTTTGATTTGAGCCGGATGACAAAGAAAAGCTGCAGAATCTGGAACAAGTTCTTAATGAAAAACGATGGAAATTCCTTTTTTTTTTTTTTAAAGATGTCCGTTTACTCAGATCAATGATGAGGCTCCTTTGTGCTGTTTGATTTTTCAGATTAACAAGTAGAGGAGAGATTTTATGTTTTATTATCTGCAACAAAATTAGTCAAGGTCCTCTTACAAGTATAGCTCTCAGTAACACGAAGAGAAAAGAAACAAATGGGAAAAGAACACAAATAAGCTGATGATTATCGCCAGGATATTCAAAAACATATTTGAAAATGATTAACTGTTAGAGTAGAGACCGCGCTTAGCTGCTATTGATGTTTTTTTATGATCTGCTTTTCATCTGTATTTTTGGAATTATTAATATTTTTTATAAAATTCTCACACATTCATTTAGAGTTATTGAAGAAATCTGAGACATTTAAGAGGGTAGTGATTTAAAAAGTGTTTAATAACTCATGGCTCTTTAGTCCCAGTAGAGGTAAGAACCCCCAGACTGAAGAGCACCAGAGGGACACCTTTTTGACTACTCGGCGGTGGAAGAAGTCAAATATTTTACTTAAATAAAAGTACTCGGTTAGAAAATCTTACTCAAGTAAAAGTATGCAAGTATAATCAAGAAATGTACTTAAAGCACAAAAGTAAAAGTACTCACTATGCAGCCAAATGAGCTCTTTAGTAAGTAATTTACTATTTAACAATGCATTGTATTCCATATACTCATTATAGTTTTTAAAATCTTCTTCAAATCTTTCATTGAATAAATGTAGTGAAGTAAAAAGTACAATATTTCCTTCTGAAATGTAGTGGAGTAGAAAATTAAAGCACTCAAGTAAAGTACCTCAAAATGACAAGTACAGTACTTGAGTAAATGAACGTAGTTATTGCCCAATAAAGAACTGTGAGAAATATTCCGACCATTTTTTCCAACTATGCTGACCGAGTGCAGCGTGGAGGTTTATTATCTATTTTATTATTTTATTTTATTATCTGTGTGGTGGAGAAATGTTAAATGTAAATATTTCACTGCACCTGATCCTCTCGGAGTCGGACGGGTGGGGCATGTGCGTCCACGCCGCCTCCTCCATGGCCTGTTGGTAGAGCTGGTCTTTGGACAGGGGAACCGGCCCCAGCGGGCAGACCCCCAGTGACGGGGGGATGCTGACCTCTGACAGCGAGAGCTGAGGTGCTGACGGGGGGCCCGAGGGGGCCGTAGTGCTGCTGGGGAAGATGTCTGAAGAGAAACAGGAGACGGAGACTTAAAAGTAAAGAGGAAAAAGAAGCAACAGAGAGATAGAGAGAGAGAGAGAGATGAAGGGGTGATGGTGGAGGAAGTTGAGGATGTAGGGGAGTGAGAGAGGATGTACAGAAGGGGGAGGGATTTGAAGTCAGGGAGACAAAAAAGAGAGAAGTTGAGTCAGTCATGATAATATCATCAGCAGTTTTTTGTTCAGAGGAGGCTGAGAGTGGGAGGTGAGATGACATTTTGTTCCATTAAACTACAGCCTTTCTATTTCTGCTCTGTGGCAACCCTCTATCTACTGTTATTAAGGTACATGTGTGTGTGTGTTAGAGTGTGTGTGTGCTACCTGGTGTGAGGTGCAGGGAGGGCACGTCTCCCTCCATCCCTGAGCTGAGTGCTGCTCGCTCGGCCATGGACTTCAGGCTGCTCAGAGGCTCTTGGGGCTGATGAGGACAGACAGGGAGACTCATGGGAAAACAGATTCTACCGGACTGTGTGCGCACGGTTATCGTACCGGCCCCTCCGGAGAAACTCGTACCAGTCATCGTGTTGTCATGGAAATCACTTGTTTTGTTTACTCCTGTCCCCCCCCGTCAAAGATGCCATCATTTAAACTACACTACGTGGCCAAAAGCCAGCAAACAACGGCATTTTGGACAGTATTGTGCTTCCGGTGTTGTGCCAACCTGTTAGAGGTAGAGGGAGGTCAGTTTCCTGTTTCAACATGACAAGACTCCAAAAATTGTTTACCCAACTCGGTTTGGAAAAACTTGACTTGTCCTGCACAAATTCCTGACCTCAACCTCACCATACACCTTTAGCATGAACTGGAACTCCGACGGTGAGCCAGACCCTGACAGAGATCACCCAACATCAGCGTTGGACCTCACTTATGCTCTTGAGGCTGAATGGGAGCAAATCCCTGCAGCTGGGTAACAACATCTTGTAAAAAGCCTTCCCAGAAGAGTGGAGGATGTTATAGCAGCAGACTGCAAGATTATAAAACGCACAACAGACGCGTTCTTCACTTGCACGCCTGACCCGACAGATATGCTCATTTTAATCTACGCAGCCGTCTGCGGCGGTAGACTCTGTGTAAAGGCTCGCATCTCAGCTGTGTTTCACGGGCGTAAACTGTCCGTGCATAAACACAAGGATGATGCCCAATAAAACACTTCTACTTTACTACATTACAATTTACAACATATTTTAATATTTAAACGTTTATCATATAATCTTTGTTTTCTCATTATCTGACCTCGTTCGTTGATTGTATGGTTTCCAATGTAACGTAGGTTACAATATGAAAATAGCCTTCTTCGCCATCAGGTTCAGTGTAAAATTATGAATGAATCACATCCATCAGTTTTGAAGGAAAAATAGATTGCGAGCGCGACGCTGATGTGACACTTGTGGTCTAGACAAGAGGTTAGAATGAAGTGTTCAACATTTACACAGGGAGGTGTGATGTTCAGGTGTCCGCATACTTTTGGCCATGCAGTATACCTGATTGTTTAACATGTCAACTGCAAAATGAACTATCAATATCAACACCAATGTTTAAAATGTCTTGAAAGACAGTGGAGTTGAGCTGTCAGAGCTGCTAGAATCAACATTAGTAGTTTGAGAACAAATATATAAAAAGGTATTTAAGGCTAAAATAAGGCTTTCCATTTCAAACATGTCATTTGATCGTTCCACTCTGATCTTCTTTCTCCACACATAAGAAGCCAATAGAGACTCTTAATTTGGACCATATAAAGTGGCTTTCAATTTAGTGTGTTGATTACGTTTTCTGTTCTGCCAATTCAGTCTTCACAGAATAACCAATAATGACAAAAGATATTTTTAGATTATTTTTTTTTGGAGGAAAACAAATTAGAAACTGAAATGTGTCATTGCATTTGCAAGTTTCAGAGGAAGACAACACGACTGCAATTAGCAATACAAGTTTTTTGATGTACTTTACTAGAAAAAAAATAAAGGAACTGTTAACAATAGGGACGTCAGTTAGATGTGGTCAGAGCTATGGAATATTAAATCATCCATCTTTGCCTCTCTTACCCTCAGGTGTTCGTAAACTTCAGGGTATGAACTTCTTTTTTAAAATACATAAAATTATCTGTTATGTTATCGGTATCGGCAATGAGAAGCCTGTAATTATGGGTTATCGTATCGGCTGAAACCAATCCATATGGTGCATCCCTATTTACATGTACTGATTACACCTGATATAGAAAAGGCACTTGCCTGTGTAAATACAGTATAAAAGGTCACACAATTCAGAGTCATGGGTTATTGGGTGTAGAATCAATTGCCAAAAATGTCTATTTAACACACTTTAAATGAATTCTTTGACACATTAAAGTGAAGGGGGCTGAATACTTTCCACCATAAGTACTTTCAGACAGTAATTTATTACAAAAACGCAACTGGAAAACCCAGTAGAAGACGGTGAACGATAAAACAACTTTCTTGGAAGCACAATGATGTGACTTTAACTGCCGTTTCATCGCTGCGTAATGAGGAATCATACACGTGATCAAAGATGTTTCCTCAGAGAGGTCAACTGGAGGTGACTGAAGCTGCAGAATAAACTCATGATGTTCTGTGTGATTAGGTTAATCAGTTGGATTTTTTCATTATTCTCTTCAGTTTTGTCAGAATTTGTTGTTTGCAGTGTATTTTGCCTGAACTACAAATAAATTAACCGTCACAACGAGACCATAATAACAACAATACCAATCCCCGCCTGGATTTCACTGTTTTCTAGAATTAATTAAATCGCAGTGGAAGCAGAAACAGTTTTGAGTGTGTTTGCATGCAAATTAACAGTCTGTGGAGATTTAGGATATTAAATCTGTATAAAGAGAACAAGTTGCAAACACAACATCGTGCTTACAAAATCTCAAAGATGAAAAAAAAAGATGGAGTGTGTGTACGTGTTACTCCAGTTACACCTGCTGTTAAAATGCAATCTATATTATTTAGATATAGAAAAAAAACACATGTTAATATGTGTAAACGTGTCATCATATTCTCACCTTGATGCTGTCGGAGGACTGCGAGTAGGACAGCGGCCCGTTCAGCAGGCTGCCGCCGCTCACCGTTTTGGCCTCGCTGTAAAAGGCCGGCGACGGGGAGCTGGACGACAAACAAATAGAGCCCAGTAAACTGGAACCAGTGTCCTTACTGGGGAGAGAAAGAGAGAAAGAAAGGATGACCAACAGGGCAACAGGGCAACCCAAATATAACCCAAGAAGGAGGGAAAATTTGATAAGGAAATGTATATGTGTTTAGTTGCTTCTGGTAACCTGCTCCATCATACTCACGGCTGATTGGCTGTGGAGGTCAAAGACAAGGATTGGCTGCTTAGTGATTGGCTGGCACTGGTGAGGGCGGAGTCTGTTGTGCTGTCTGCTACCACAGCGCTGTAACCTGTAACGTTAAAAAATATATATATATATCAGAGGATATTAGGGCTGCAACTTACTATTATTTTCATTGTCGATTATTTTCTCGATTGATCGATTAGTTGTTTGGTCAATAAAGTGTCAGAAAATGGTGAAAAACTTTAATCAGTGTTTCTTAAAGCCCAAGAAGACGTCTTCAAATGACTTGTTTTGTCCACAACTCAAAGATATTCAGCTAACTGGCATAGATGAGTAAAGAAACCAGAAAATATTCACATTTAAAAAGCTGTAATCAGAGAATTTTGACTTTTTATCTTAAAAAATGGCTCAAACCGATCAATCGATTATCAAAATACTTTGTGATTACTGTAATAGTTGACAACTAATCGATTAATCGATTAATTGTTGCTGCTGAATATGCAAGAGAATTGATCTTCCACTGATACTCACTAGTGCTACCATTCTGCTTCTGCTGGCTCGGCGACCTGACGGAGAGCGACATGTTTCCTCCCACCACGCTGCTCCCTGCTGATCCCGAGCTGCCCCCGTTGCTCCCGATGACTCCCACTCCGCTGCCCGGCGCTAAACCTCCTACTGGGCTCAGTGACACCAGGGAGGAGCCCTGCATCCCCGACTGACCGGAACCCAAACCCAGCATCCCAGAGCCGACGCTGGTCAACCCCGGCGCCGGACCCAGCAGACCTCCCGTCGAGGACGTCGGCCCGCCGACTGTGATGCTTCCACTGCCGATGGAGCCCACTGCGCTGTTGGTCGTCACGGGGCTGATGCCGATGCCGCCCAGGGAGCCCGGTAGGCCGGAGCCGATCGCTCCTGAGGCGGCGGCCTGAGCGTAGGGTGCCGGGGTGGAGCCGGACAGGAGGCTCGCCATGGAGCTCAGGGATGCCGGCATCCCTGACAGGCCGAGGCTCCCGGACATCGGGCTGGTTGCCATGGAGCCGGACATGCCGCCTGACATGCCGCCGGACATGCCGCCTGACATGCCGCCTTTCCCCAGCGAGAGGCCCAGGCTGAGGCCGAGGCTGTTGGAGGTCGGCGGGGGCCCCGACAGAGCCTGGGACTGGGAGTTTGAAGTGAAGAGCCCCTGCGTGATGGCATTGGGGGGAGAAGACGCAGAGGAGACCAGGTGGCTGTTGGTGGAGGAGATGGGGATGGGGATGGAGATGGGAGCGGAGGACGGGGAGCTAACTAGGTGTTTGACCTGCTGTTGCTGCGCTTGCGGGTGCGGCTGCTGCTGGGTGGCGTTGCTGTAGCTGCCGGCGGAAGTGTTGGAGAGGAGACCCCCCAAGCCGCTGTGGTGACTGTTGGCCCCAGGGCCGCCGAGTCCGCCCCCCGTGATGGTCGCCATAGAGACAAGTGAGGATGAGGTCAGTCCCGAGACGGAGGAAGAAGAAGAGGAGGAGGAGGATGAGGAAGAGGAGGAGGAGGAGGAAGAGGATAACGAGGAAGAGGGGTTCCCGTTCTTCACAGGTGACTGAAAAAGAAGTGTGAAGACATTTACACGTTTGTCTTGTTGGTCATGCTGTTACGTAATAATATATGGTGAAAATCAAATATACAGTATAGTACAGTAAGTTTTACTAGTTATCAGCTTTTTTATAAAATTAACCAAAATTTCAATAAACAAAAAAGAAGAAAATCTAAATAAACATGTCAACATGTGACCTAGACATATTAAATCAAAGAAAAATGTATGAGTTGCATACTAGGTGTAAAAAAAAGAAGCATGCAACAGGGTAAAAACCTTGATAACTAATATGAATATTGAGTATATTATAGCATATTATTAGTTAATTATGGCTACTATATTAGGGCAGTTTCATTACTGATTAATCTATCAATTATTTTTCTTCTTAAATTAGTTATTGTGCAATAAAATGTTACAAAACAGTTAAAAATGCCCATCACAACATTTCCCTCTGTCCAAGGTGATGGCTGCAAATCCCAACAACAGTCCAAACCACCCTAAATATTCATTTTACATTAATATAAAAATGAGAAAACGCACCAAGATCTCAATTTAGAAGCTTGAACCAGCGAATGATTGTCTGTTTTTGACCTAATAAAACTATTAGACTTGTCTCATTCCAGAAAGTCCTCATCAAGATTACTGTAGGTACATGATTTACTGGAGCTTTCTGTATTTCGGGTAGACATGCAGACATGATGTTGAAATGATCGCTAAGAGACAAAGAGGGAAGCTTAACTTTAAGTGTCTTAAGACTCACCTGACTGACTTCGCTGTCTGTTGAACGTCCCCTCTTCTTGTCATCTTCTGAGTTCTCCTGAAAAACACAAATGAAGAACAAAATCAGGCCAGAAAAAAACACAAAGTTAAAGTTACTACGAGGAGATTTGAACTGGTTATGAAACCTGTAATATTGATGTCTCTACTTAAGCAAACAAGACTATCGGCGAGAAGAGTTCTAATAGTCGCATTACCCATCATCAGGTCCGATACCCTGTGAAATCAGACAAAACGATTAGGTTTTGTAGCGTAAAGTTTGGCAGCGAGTTCTACGTTAGTCTGTTAAAAGGAAGGAGGAGGAGACTTTTCTTTAGAGATATTTAGTTTTGACGTTATAGTTTGTGGTTATTATGGCTGATACTGGGGCAGGATCAACAAAGAGAAAAAGAATTGGCAGAATAACAAAAAAAAAGCTAAAAGGGACAGTGATAGAGCTCGGGAGAGTCAAACTTGGTCAATGGAGAGAACTGCAGGATTTGAAAGGATTAAAAAACGATCCTGAATTGGCCCTCTTCCTCCTAGACTGGTATATAATCGATTTTATGAATGAAGTATATTGTGAGACGTTGTTTTTTACATCAATACATGAATTCACCTTAGTAAACTTTGTTTTCACCATCATCATGTTACAGTTATTAATCTTACAGAGCCACAAATAGATGCATTACCTCATCACTATGCATCTTGCAAACAGTGTTTTTAATTATATTAAAAACAAGTTGCGTCTTTCTTTCACTCGCTTCCAAAACAAATGCACACACTGCTAGCCAGATCAAGATCTTTATGACACAAGGCGGTGGTGCTCATAGAAACACTACCGCTTTTGTCCACAGGGGTCGCCAAAATCAACAATGAAAGTTCCTTGTAGTTGCTTTAGTGTCAGTGGGTGTAAAAATAAGAATAAAACAAAAACAAAAGAAGCCAAATTCACGTTGATTTACAATTTTTCAAAAAAAAAAAAAACGTCTAAAAAGGTTGCTATTCTGAATTCCCAGCATAAAAAGTCAAATCCCAACCTTTTCCAGAAACTTTCCTGAGATAATTAAAAGTTAAACAACCTCGACTTGAACTTCACTTTTTTCCCAGGAATCACCGCGGCTTCCATCCCACCCTTTACGTTCCCTTTCATGCCAACTTCACGTTGGCAGCGTTTAACAATACCACGCCTTCTATTCACACACATCAGACCTCTAATAACTACTCTCGCTGCGTGCTGCGTGTGGGCGGAGAGGAGGAACAGATGATATAATGACAGCAGAGCAGAACAATAAGAGCAGATGGCAGGGCACTACAATAGCAAATACAAAGGCTATTATCTTACATTTATATCTTAGATATTGACCTGACTTGACTCAAAGTGAATGCAACAGTCAGTTTGATTTTCAGATATTATGTTAATATTACATCATTACAACTATTAGTGACGAATTCAAAAAGTCAATGAAAAGCAGTGGATCAAGGGGGTTGTTTCTTTATTCATTTGAAATTCTTTAAGGGATTTATACTCTTCAGTGAAGAGTGAAAAGAGCAGATTAAATGACAAAGTTGAACTTTAGCCTGATGAGCAGTAAAGTCCAAAATACTGTTCTCATTTATTGTAATTGCATGAATAACCTTTTTTTACACTCTTTATTTTAACATCTACGAAATAAACCCTACCACTTTCTAAATTTCAAAAGTGCAAGAATGTTAATTTTTTTTTTTACCGTAGTGCAAGTGGCAGGCGAGGGGGGGAT
This sequence comes from Sebastiscus albofasciatus, assembly GCA_916701655.1. Classification (NCBI taxonomy): domain Eukaryota; kingdom Metazoa; phylum Chordata; class Actinopteri; order Perciformes; family Sebastidae; genus Sebastiscus; species Sebastiscus albofasciatus. The sequence goes on from CAKAOI010051769.1 coordinate 137,071, forward strand.
GGGTGAAGACGAGGTGGTGGAGGTGGGTGTGCTGCTGGAGTGCTGGAAGATCTCGTCTTCCAATTGCGAGTTTCCCGGCGGGGAGGTGGCGACCAGCGTCTGAGCTGCAGGTGAGCAGAGACACAGAGGAAGAAGAGGTCAATGATGGTCAACAGCATTAACATGGTCATTTTTGTTTATAGTATTCACTGTTAGTTTGGTGACTTAAAGTTTAGGAGATGCTAAAAACTCAAAGTAAACACAAAAAACTTGTACTTTTGTTTTCTATATGTGATCTGATATACAGGAGGAGCGGTTGATTCAATGTCCAACTATCAGCAGTCTGTGGCTCGGCATGTACACTGATATCACAGTATAAAACAACCTCCTAATCGGCAGCGAGTGCTTCGTCATGAGAAAGCTGGACTTGCCAACAATGACTGAACCTCTTGACCATCTTGACTAGACTAAAACGACCAAACTGTCACTAGGAGCTGCTGCAGATTATTGTTTAAGACAACATTATGAAGCTTTTTATTCCTCATCGCTTTCGTTTCATTTCTATTTTGAGTTGACATCTGTAAAGCCCCTTTCCCACTGGATGAAAAACCCCACTAACACCCACTAACATCTGGCTTTTGTCTTAAATAGGAAAGGTTACAATTGGCAGTCATTCCCGGGATGAATGACTAACACGTGTTGAAGTGAATATATAATAAAATCTGCAGGGATTGGGAAAATTATTATAATATATTAACATACAAAACATACAATTAATATCTCTCCTCAAAGCCACCAGACTCCATTGACAGAAACAGTCATTTCAGCTCGCTGATCGTTGTAAAACACACTTCATTCAAACTCGACAGAAACAAGATAAAACTCAACAAAACCGTCTTTGTTAGTCTTTCAACTGTTCCAACAATCACCAACTCTGCTTCGAGAGCTTGAAAAGACAGACTGAATAAGTAACCACCGTAACATTTTCACTGTTTACTAACCCGGTTTTACGGCGCGTTCGTGGCATCGAACGAACGCACCAGAAATAAACCGAAAGGCATACTTGTCTACTGGCAATGGAAAAGGAGACTATCGCCTATTTTTAGCAGGTTTAAATACCTGCATATAGACGCTAAATTTGGTGGGAAGAGGGTATATCTGTATTGCAGGGTTTGCACAGATGATTATATGGCATTGATTGGCAACGTCTGTAGTTATTTTACTCTTGTAGAGTGATGCCTTCTCCTCAACAGGAGCCATGAGGCAAGCCTCTTCTTCTTCTTAGCTTTTTGGCTCTACCTGCACATCTCATGTTAATATACGTTTATTTTCTTGTGGCTTCACCTGTTCCAAATTTGCTCTGAATTTATATTTCTATTGTTTATTGTGCACACAAACAAACAAAGTGAATTAACCCCAGCCCTTTCTCTACTTACGGATGTCGTCCAGGTCCAGGTCGTCGTACAGGAACTCATTCTCCTCAAAGTCTGGATCCTGCGACGAGTCTAGATAATACTCCACATCGTCCTTTATAAAGACAGAACAAGTGAGAGAGAATAATGATTACTCTGCTAGGATGTATGGGGCTCAGTCAACCCGTCAATAGAAATATTATACATGATGATTCTCAGAAAACTGTGCAAAACAACACTCTTAGATTTTCCCTGGAAAAATAATTATTGCAATGTGACGTGTGAAACAAACAAAACAACATTAAAGGTGTTCAGTAACAAGCAAAAAGAAGGTAACGTATGCTGTGTCTGCGAGTTCAGAAATTGAAAAAAGTTTTGAATTCTCCTTTGACTTTGTTTTATAAAGACGTGAGCCGACCTTGATCTTCCTGATGGCGTCCACCTGAATTGAGTCGTTGTCCAGCATCCTCAGTATCGTCTCCAGCATCCGGATGTGGTATCGATGCTTTTCAATGAACTTCTTCAGCTCCTCAATCCGGTCCTGATTCTTCACAACAATAGGGGGGCGGGAAGAGACAATTCTGGTGTTAGTGTGGTGATAAAATGATACCAAGCACGTCTACAACCTCGTGGTTCCTCCTGGACAACAACCTGAGCTATCAGTCTGGATCTCAGTGGAGAGGTTTAATGTCTCTCATTGGTCTACATGTTGATTCAGATGCCTTTCCACCCAGATAATAATACAATTAAAAGGTACAAAAACAGGTTTTAATTGTACTATTTTGTGTAAAAATGGTTATATTTAACACACTGGGGATATACACTGCCTTGTTCCAATGCAAAACACAAACATTTAAATGTATTATTCATTGAAATAGCACGGAAAACGTTTTAAAAGAAAAACAAAAGCATGTTAAAATTTTAAAGTTAAACATACAGAACAGAGGTGAGGAAACACATGCAGCAGCTACAGATGCACTTTATGGCTTTATGCATCATATAACACAGGCACCGCACCACTTGTGATTTCAATATTTAATTCTCCTTCTCCTCCACAGTTAATTCATACATGTTCACAAGCACTTTTGCACTTCAAATGCAATGTTTTTTTGTATTTGTTTTTGCTGTTTATTTCTATCTCTTGAGGTCCAAATGTGTGCCGGGAGGTATTTGGAACGAAACTAAACTTTCTTTTGGATAAAACCTTAAGAATAGAAACACGTGTTAACTCTGTGGGTCACTGGCTGAACTGATGTGATTATAAAACGCAGGCACGACCACTTTAGATGCATGTTGTTCAGCTGCTGCTGGACTGCATTAGTGGAGGCAGCGGCGTGTGGAACATATTAATGTGTTTCATCACAATACATATTAATGCTGCACCAGCAGCACATGTCAGGAACATGAGGACGTTTCTGTGCTGAGTGCATTCAGGCTCTAACGGGCTACATTTGAACTCTTAATGTCACAGTGGGACCAACTATAAAGGGATAGTTTGGCTGTTTGGAGTGGGGTTGTATGAGGTACTTGTCCATAGTCAGTGTATTACCTACAGTACATTTACCTACAGTTTTGAGAAGCACACAGGAGTACCAGCATGGGAGCAAAGCAATGTACTGCTGTGGACCGGGGCAGCAGCAAAACATATTTTAGACACCTAAAGAAGAACAATATCAGTTTAAGTGTACGCTATATTTAGAACATTTTCACCGTTTACCTTGCCGTCGGACAGCCCTGTCCAACGGGGAACTGAAGCCATTGTATCCGTCTATGCCGTTGCCAAAGCCACCAGACTCCATTGAAAGAAACTGTGATTTGACCTTGTAGAACATCAGGGTTGCTGGTCTACTATTCTTCTATTTCTGTGACTGCCGTAGATCAGCAACTCCTGTGTTCTGCAAGGTTAAATTACAGGTTTTTTCCCCCAATGGAGTTTGGTTGTTTTGGTGAGAGCTTATATAACGGCTTCAGTTCCCCATCGGAAACATAGACTGTATAGCTCTCTGACGGCAAGGCAAACCGGCGACAATATTCTAAATATTGCATACAACTTAAACTGATATTGATTTTTGTATGTGTCTAAAATACGTTTCGCTGCTGCCCCCCGTCCACAGCAGAACGTTACTTTGCTCCCGTTCTGGTACTCCTGTCTGCTTCTCCAAACTGGAGACGTGCCGACTGCCATCTACTGTAGGTAATACACTGACTATGGATAAGTAGCTCATACACCCCCACTTCAAAACACCCAACTATCCCATTAAGTACCGAGGACAGTATCAAACTGATCTCATTCAGGCTAAAATGGCATGTAAGTGTTTTATTAGGATCTTTTTTAAACACCTGGGACTTTAAGTCAAAACCAAAAAAAGCTTCAAGTAAACAAGCTCGACTCTAGAGATTTATTTCTCACCGGTTTTGGACTTTTGATCACAGCTACAAGCTTTTTCATTCAGACTGAGCCAATGAGCCGTTAAATCTACCGACTCTTACTGTGTTCAACTAAAAGTGAACACATCAGAAACGCTATGTCAGCTAAAAAACACCTCTCAGGGCAGCCGGAGTCCAGGAACTCCTCTGAAATGCAGAAAGAAAACCTCCTCATTTATAACAGATGTTGATGTGCAAAACAATCTGTTTTCTTTTGAAACTCATCTAAAATGTAACCCTCTAAGGTAAACTAAAACTGTTTTACTGGCCAATAATTATTATTATTATAGATTTTTCAGGGAGCAGATTCAGTTTCTATCTATTGGAAGTTTTGATTCATTGTTTTTCTCATTGCTTCTCAATAACTAATACTGCCCTGCATCAGGTCTACATATACGGTATGTTGTAGATTCAGGTGGGTAAACTGCTGGTATGACTCTGTATCCGAGTAGACCGAGAGGAAGTCATCTGCTCACCTTTGTTATGTGTTAAGGTTTAAAAAAAGAAAAAATCACAAAAAAGCCGTTTTACATCCAGTCAGAGGAGAAAATAGAAAGAAATGTTTACAATCATGGACACTTCCTCTCTGTGCAGAGGGGTACACAGGGGTATTAAAGGGTAACTTCAGCATTTTTCAACCTGGACCCTATTCCCCCATGTTTTTGTGTCTAATTGACTAATGGGAATGTTACAACAATTTTTTAAACTGGTCTAGTATTGAGGGATAACTCTGTAACCATCGGCCGCTCACGAGCCGGAAGGGCAAGTGAGCAGCGTCAACGTAACATTACGTCCAATAAAAGTGCATGTTTTTGCCACTGACAGGCTCAGATTATTATTATTATTATTATTATTATTATTATAAGTGTCTGACAACATTAAGGAAAGGACTCTACAGAGAAATAAATTGTTTTTTTTCTCTCCTTTCACTTGATCTGGTCTGTTTGTTATTGTGTCCAAGAATTCAAAGACCTCACCCACATTGTCGAAAAGATCTAAATATTCAGCTGTTGACACTGAAAATCTTTTAGATAACACTAAGTTACGCTTTCTGTACTCCAACATCTCCTTGAGCGAGACTCTTTCCATAATGTTGTCACACACTTTTTAATAACAATCAGAGCCTCTGTCATGGCAAAAACAAAGCACATTTAGTGGACATAAATCGGTGCCGACTTGCCCCGATAGCACCATGTTGCAGCCTGTGAGCAGCTGCCGTCTACAGAACTTTCCCTCAATACTGGACCAGAAATTGTGGTCCCCATTAGTCAGTTAGACACATGTTGAAAAATGCTAAAGTTACCCTTTAAACCTGAAATGTGCTTTTGTGTCTAATATGCACAGTCGAGATACGAGCTTCTTTGTTCTGTGAAGACTGTTTCTCCAAATTCAGTGCCACCACGTATCTTTCTCTGCTCAACCAAACACTTCTGAATGATGCATGGCACAACATCTACACCCGAGGTGAGGTTAAGATTCTGTTGTAAGATTTTAAAGATGTGCAGTTCAGCGAGACAGAAACCTCTCCTCTTCGTCCCTGCACTCAAGTATGTTCATGTTTATCTTCTTTACCGTACGCTTCACCCTCAACACCGGCCCAGGCAACAAAATCAGGGCTTAGTTTAGTTTTGGTTGACTGGTGCGGGATTTAAAAACAGACTAAAAAAAAAAAAAAGGCAACAGGCTTTTGAATATTGTCGCCTCAGGAAACTACTAGCCAGTGCAGCAGGTGACCCTTGAGATGAAATATCCACCACGGAGAAATTTCATCTTTTCAGTTGGAAGCCTGCGTGTGTGAAACCGGAGACCAGAAACTCATATCACCACTTCAAGATCTCCACTGAGAAACACTGTCAGTCCTATACGTATGGGCCAGCTAACTAACTGCATAAGTAACACACAAAAATAAACCCCTCTGGGTCTTTGCGAAAATTTCAAATACGAGCCAATTACAGAGAAAGTGATCTTGATGCCAGAAAGAAAATCGGCCTCAAATATTTTCTGTGATGAAGAAGAAAAGAGTCATCTTTCTGACATTGCAGGTGTGTGGTCCTGCTTGGTCTTTGAAACGCCCTGTCACCAATGATAAAGCTACAGAGGTTCTTCTGTAAATGAGGCCTCCGGAGAGGACTTTAAAGGGAAAGTGAGAGAGAGAAAGTGAAAGAAGACGTGGTCAGCAAGGTTATCCCCGCCAGGGCAGAGAGAGAAGATAAATGTAGGTCACACTTATCTGACCTCTCCACCAGAGAGAGAGAGAGAGAGAGAGAGAGAGAGAGAGAGAGAGAGAGAGAGAGAGAGAGAGAGAGAGAGAGAGAGAGAGAGAGAGAGAGCGAGAGAAAGAGAGCGAGAGAGAGAGAGGGCCGATCTGTGTCAGCTGTAAAAAAGAGAAAAAATAACCAGGAAGGAGGAAAAAATAATGAACGGATCAGAGGATAAGGACAAACCAACCTCCTTGTCTCCTTTCTTTTTCCTCGTCTGGACTGAAAGAGACTCCACTTCGCTCTCGAACTGGTCCACCTGCATGTTCAACGTGTCTATCGTATTCTGGAGGAGAAGAGAGGGAGAAAAGGTTAATAGTGTGACAAGGCTTTTAAATCTAGAGCTGCAACCATTAATCAATTAGCTGTCAACTATTAAATTAATCGCCAACTATTTTGATAATCAATTAATCGGTTTGAATATTTTTTTAAGAAAAAAACTCTCTGATTCCAGCTTCTTAAATGTGAATATGTTCTGGTTTCTTTACTCTTCTATGACAGTAAACTGAATATCTTTGAGTTGTGGACAAAACAAGACATTAGAGGACATTGTCTTTGGGAAACACCGATCGACATTTTTCACCATTGTCTGACATTTTATAGATCAAACAACTAATCGATTAATCGAGGAAATAAACAGATTAACTCTTTTTGACCAGATGCGACATATGCGTGTATCGATAATGAAAATAATAATTAGATGCAGCCCTATCTTAAACAATTTGTCAATTCAACTATTTATATTCGATTTATCATTAAAATCTTTTGAGATTTTCTGCTTTTCTTTATCTTATGTCAAAGTAAACTGAGAATCTCTGGCTTTAATTAGTAAGCCATTTGAAGACATCAGCGTTGCTTTTAGGCCATTGGAGTTGTGACATTTCTTTTTTAGACCAAATGTATGTATATGTATCTATGGACTGTACTGCACTGTTTACACATGGATGACAATAAAGTCTCTCTTATCTCAAATATTTTATCGATTAATAGAGAATAACTATCAACATATTAACCTATAATGAAAAGGTTAGTTGCAGCGGTAGCTACAAGTAGGTCTGGTTGATGCGCGTAAAATTAAATCTAGATGATCACATTGATATCACAAACTGTCCGAATGACCTTCAAAGGAGATTTTTTTTAGAGATTAAATGTATGAGAAACTATCAATAGTAAAAGGATAGGAGATAAACGTAGAGGCATTCAATTTTAAATTCACTCACATTACTTGACCTTAATGCAGCCTGCAAGACTACTAAGGGCAACATTTAAATAAATAAGTAAGAATGCAACTAACATATTATTTTCATATTATTATTACAAGTCCAGCACATCTATGGAAACAGCACAATCAAGGCTTGAAGTAGGAAGAACTCAAAATGTCTTTTGTGCAGTATAACACAGCTATAATAAACCATAAAAATATATATATATATATATATATATATATATATATATTTTTGATCATTTATTTTACAGAAATTGGAATAAAATGGAAAGGATACAGCGTTTTTCCAAGTGCCCACAAGTGTTACCAATATTGGAAATAAAATGGGGAATGTCAGAAATTTGAAAATCTGACAATACTTTCTGTTTTTACAGATAAGGCTATGATAAATGGTGTGATTTTGGCAAATTTTTTTAAAGAAGACATGCCGTTCAAACCCGCCGGCAGGTTGTGGGGTTCTTAATCAATTTAATTTTGGTCTATAAAATGTAAAAAAAAAAAAAACAACAACAGTAGAACCCACATTTTGATATATGAAACAATACTAGTAAAGTCCTCCTAACTCTCTCATCACAATATGTTTTGTCTGAATGTATCACCATGGTCTAAATATTAGTGTACTCTTTGTGGAAACGATACACAGCTGTGATGTATTAGTTAAAGTGGCTGCTGGTTAATGAGGTTTTCAGTCTTGTTTTTTGTGAAAGTTGAGACAATGTTTTGTCTTCATTTTAGTTTCGGTTCCACTTTTATCTCACTTTCAGTTCCACGTTTTTGCTGAAAACATTTTTAAATATTCCCAGCAGCAAACTCTGTTAAGAGTGACTTCACCTCCGAGGACATGAACGACAAATCACTGCCACGCCTGAACCAGAGTTTTTTTTCCAAGTTTACTTGCATTTAGGTGATTCTGAGACAAAAACAACTCACCGTTAGCCACGTGCCGACCTCCTCCTTCTCTTTCTGGGCCGGGTCCACCTTTTGGGCCAGACCCAACCCTTCTTTAGAGTACGCTTTCGTCTTGGTTTCTCTCTCCACTATTTTGAACCGCTCCATTTGCTGCAAGCAGACACACGCACATAGACAAAAAGACAAAAAGACAAACAAATCATGTTTTAAAAAAAGCTGTAAAAAAAAACAATCCCCCTTTCAATCTTTTCTATTCTACGAGCAGGAAAGTTGTCGCAGATCTTATCATACTACAAAGATAAAGAAGAATACGAAGAGAAATAAACTTTCAGTTGAATTTAAAATACCTTCACAGCGCAGAAAATAGAGGTTTTCTTTTTGTTTTATCTGTTCTTAAATAATCTTAACATTGATAGAGCTGTAAAATAGGAGAACTCAGCAATAATAAATGGAAGTCTGGCACTAGAGAGGAGCCATTAAAGCCCACTCAGCAGACCAGAAATAGGACAGTCTGTTACTGAAGGTTGTTACAGCTTCTTCTCTCCTGTAGAAAGTCCACAGCAGACCCGTATTCAGTCAAGTCCTTAATCATCCTGAGGACGAGGCTCTAAACTGTAATAGTAATTTGATATATCTGTATCTCTGTGGTAACACCCAGTAGATTGTGATGTTTCTAATAAACCCCCGGCCGCTTCCTGCTGGACGATGTATAATTTCATGTCAACCAACACAATTATAAGAAGTCTTGAAGTGCATCTTTGGGATAAAAAAAACAACTCATCAAGATCAGAGGGAGCTGGCGAGTTGCTCTCGTGCTTCATTGTGCAGGCAGGTGGCTCACATTCAGTCCATCTCAATGACCTTCATCAAAGGCTCTGGGACCTGACGGGCGGCCGAGCTACGCTAAAGAACAGCTGTTAGATATCGAACCAGCTCCCGTGTTTACCAGCTCTCAGTGAGGAACGCCATAATGAGCGTCTCCTGGGTGCACTTCTTTATTTAAAAAGGTAATCTGAGAAATTATTTTAGCATCTAAAATAAGATGTTTGGCAACATCTTTAGTCGGTTATTGCCATGTCATTGTTTAGCTCAGGTGATAAAAAAAATAAAACTAAAAGGAAAGTAAAGAAACGCTCCGGATGAAAACCAGCAGGGATTCATCAGAGACATGGACTCTCACCCCCCCATTAGACACTATCACACGTTACATTAACGTCTTCACACCTGTCTATTGGCGTTACTTTAACGCACATCTTTGGGACCTCATCTCTGTACACTCCACTGTTTTTTTATACTTCGTCACATATCTACACAAAACTACCACTGCTACAAACTGCACAGCTCTTTCATTTGAATTCAGATATTGTACATACTTTATATTATAGTAGTTTTTTTCATATTTTTATTTTAACTTTCTTCTACACAGCTTTCATTTTAATTTGGATATATTGTACATATTTCTTATAGTATTTTTTGTATCATTATTGTATTTTTCTTCTATTCTATGTTTCTTGATTTTTTAACTTACTTTTATTTTTAATTTAATTTTCTCTTACTGTGTTTATGTTATGCATTAAACCACCAAAGCAAATTCCTTGTACGTAAAAACCTACGTGGCAAAAAACCTGATAATTTCATTATGTCTGATAAGCTGTTACTAGGGCTGTCCCAAATACCATTTTTTGGGATTCGAAGCTTCAGTGAGAAATATTCAAAGCTACAGGACAATACTGCTGCCGCACTATTGTACACACACATGCACCTTTACACATAAAAAAACAGTGATATCTGCCTGACAATAACTAATAATAATTCATGTTGAATATGAATAATGAATAGTGTTGCGGGATTATTCCTTATTTCATGGGATATTTTGGGATTTAAACTTTGTTATTACATACTTATATATATATATAAAGTAAAACAAAAACGAAGCATTCGAATACTGATTTTGAGGTCGATTACCATGGCAACGGTTCGGGTAAGCCCTAGCCGTTACTGTAACATTTACAGTACAATCATTTACAGTTTATCCCATTTTAAAACACACAATATGAAAGATTCATGTATGTTATTGATGAGTTTGAGATTAGAATGAAGCTTTCATTTGAGCTCTGAGGAGGACAGTAGTGTTACTTGAAAGCTGCACATATAAATATACAGGGGGGGGGATACGACTATCTGGAGCATCCTGGTTAAGTGTATTATGTTGTAGGAGTAGTTTGAATAGTTTCTATGGATGTTTTCGTATATTTCAGCTGTGAAAACTTTCTACTTTTGACTGATTGAATGCATGTTGACTGCAGTCATTTTCCCCCATGACGAACAAAACTACCGACTTTTTTTTTTTACAGCTGCTATTAAATTCTACAGAGACACCCTCTGTAGAATTTAATAGCAGCTGTAAAAAAAGTCATTAGTTTTGTTCGTGTTTGATATTCAAAAGCTGAATTTCACACAAACTGATAACACTAAATTATGTTGAGAATTATAATTTATTTTTTTTAAATGTGTTTATATTTTTTAAAAGTGCTATGTCTCTATGTCCGTCTTCATTATTAATTGTCTTGTGGTGTTTTTGATGCCATGTGGTGAATTCAGAGACAGTTTTCCGCATTGTTGACAATAAATATAACTAAAAATATCTGCTGACATACAGTATTATTCATGTATCTAGGTATAACATATGTATGCAATTTGTATCTCAAATAATCAAATAATTTTTCTGTTCTAGTGTTTGCTACTCTGTAAAAAAAAATGGCATCAACTCTTAGACCCTGATAGAAAGGGTCAAGAAAAATTTGCAGTTATTTAGTTAAAAACTCCAAAAAACTTTCATACTGCAAACATCATTTTTTGCTGTTTTCCAAGGTCAAGACTGAACTTTAAAAAATGCATGAATAAGATATTTTTTGTTTGTGTTATTTTACACAAAAAACAAATGTTTCAGGAACATAAATGACAAACGTCAACACATATAAACTAATAACCAGTATAGATGTTAGTAAGTGAGGAAGTAATGTTGGCCGATACATTTTGGTAAACTGGTAATCTAGAACCTGATGTGACAGAGCTATGTAATTACCCTACATATGAAATAACTCATTCATCATCATTTATCAGACCTGGAGTTTGTTAAATAGGTCTTTTAGACGTTTCTAGACTTTCCAGAGTTCAGAACAAACACAGTCCTCCAGAGTCAACGGAGGTCCTGGGAGGGAGGGAGGGCTGTAATGAACAATGACGAGTTCCTACTCACCGTTTCTATGAGTTTGCGGTTCTCTACTAGCTGCCTTTTGTCTTTGATCTCGTTGGATGCAACCCACGTCTTGATCTGGTCTCGAAGACGCTGCAGGACCAGAAGAAGAAGAAGAAGAAGAATAGGAAGAAGAAGAAGAAAAGATAGAGAGCGGGGGAGGGAGAGAGAGAGAGATGCAGATACATCAGTGAACGCGTGCAGAGACTCGTCCTCAACAGTCATGGATGGTGAACTTGGTGTCTACATGCAGCAAACAAGCTTGGCTTGGGAGTTTGGTCCTCATGGTAACACTGAGATGAAGCACACACTTCCTCTGGCTGACCAGCATGATATTTAATACTACACAACACACACACACACACACACGCACGCACGCACACACATACACACACACACACCTCTATGTGTGGGCAGGTTAAACAATATCAGATCAGCAAACAATCAATGTCCTTTCATCCAATGTCAGAGCCCCAAACTGGAAACTCATCTGACCTCAACCAGCCAACTCTGGCTGTTTCTGTCTCACTTGCTGAGAAATTAGGCCCCTTATTATATACACTTGTTATTAACACATAATATCTGTATGAGGATTAGGGCTGTACCGAATAGTCCAAAGCTTCATTGATAACGTTGAAATCAACATTCAATGCTGCGCAGACTTTTTTTTTTTGCGTGTCTATTGATTCTGTTTAAACCCTGATATTTTTACACAGTTGCAGGTAAAGATCAGGCTACACCAGTATTATTATTTGTAGAATTAGATTCCAGAGTGGTGCCTGCGTAGGATTGTTTCCAACTTGTGTGCATCCAAAAGTCAAAATGTATTGAATAAAAGATAGATATAATCATTTCATTCCTCCCACAGAGGAGGCAGCAATCTAACAGCACCGTATGTTACATTTATACAGCCACAATAACAACACAGGGTGATGACGTAAAAGAATATGATGACACATTAAAGGCTTCATTCGAAAACCTCAATATAAGCTTTGAATGAAAAAAAAAGACATTTGGTACAGTCCTAATCTGGATATCTGACCAAAAACATGAATAATCCCAGTGTAAATTCACACATAGCGCATTGCAGACTGGAGCTGGGCTCACGGATCTCAGTTAGGTGTAAATGCAATCTAGATCTGAAACAATTGAATGATTAACCAATTAGTCAATAATCGGCATCTATTTAGTAATTAATTCAAAAGGGACAGTGTGCAGGATTTGGTTGCAGATTTACAGACAGACACGGGGGGAAAACGACATGTGGCGTCGGCACATTTTCCCATCTAACATGTGGATTAAGAGTTTTTTTCAACCATATTGTTGGAACAGTGGAAGAGGCCGGTGGAAAGACAAACCAAGACGGTTTTGGTGAGTTTTATTTTGTTTCTGCTGTTGGAACAGCTGATCTACCTGCTGATACTACTAGGAGTGCAGTGCCGCTTGCACACGGGCACGACGTCGGGGTGCGCTCGCGACAGTGCGGGGAGTCTGCCCGGGGAGCGTGGTCCAGTGCCAACGGGCCTGGCCCGCCATTCTGACCTTAAACCATGAGCGCGGCGAAAAATCTAAAATCATAACTCATCCCTAATTTACACTCTGCAGCTCACGTCACCGCAGTTTCACAAGCGGGTCGGAGAACTACTTTAGGTTACATAAAAAAAGCGAAAGGCTCTCTCTAAACCAGTGTTTGGTTTGTCCGTTCTGGGCTACTGTAGAAACATGGTGGAGCAACATGGCAGACTCTGCGAAGAGGACCTGCTCTCTAAACGGCTCATTCTAAGCTAACGAAAATACGATTCTTAGGTTCAGGTGATTATACACTATTGAAAACATAGTTACGAATATGGAAATTCCATTTCTGCCATCCCCCTGAAATGTTACACACTGGATCTTTAAAAAGGGACTGTTTGTAACTTCTTACACGTATAAATCAATCCGGGTCGGTGTCCCAAGCGTGCTTGCATGTGTGGCTACACTGTTCAGACTCAGACTCCAACACAAACTACACGGTAGCACCAAAACCACAAAGTTCTATCTACTGAAGCCCGTCTTGCAAAACAGTGTTGACCGCGGTCGGAGGACGCGGGGGAGACCGTAGCTTTGGTCTCCAGGCCGGAGTCTTTGCTGTACTCTGCTCCTCTGCTCCTCTGCCTGCCTTCACTCAGCTCGCTCCACCTCACGTGCATGCATGCACACTCCACACTGCAGAAGAGTTAGTTTAGCTCTGAGAATATCTAGTGAATGTACAGTGGACGTTTGTGCAGAAATAACTGCTGCAGCACCAACAGAGGTTTTCTGTGTCTTGTGAAGTGACGGGGCTCCGAAGCGAGAAATGTTATCGTCTCTGACCGGGTGCCGGTGTCTCCCTCCGGGCGCAGTCGGGAGACGATAACGTTTCTCTTGCCAAGCAGGTGAAATATAGAGTGATATTGTGGTTTTAGCTGACGTGTGTTGCCTCACTGTTTTGAGTGATGCTCGTTCATGTCTATGTAGAGCGAGCAAGCACGAGCAACAGGACGCTGACTTTCGTTGACTTAACGGCCACAGGTGTCGCTGTCAACAGGGGTTTCTGAATCTTACAAACAGTCCCTTTAAGTATTTTTTAAGATGTGTGTGCACCGTCTCTCTGTATTTACCTGTAGCTTTTTAATCTCTTTCTTGAGGTCTGCTTCATATTTCTCCTTCTGGTTTGCGTTAGCTGCATTGTGAAGCTGTGGAGGAAAAGAAACAAGAGGGTCAAACGAGTTGTGGTCCAAAAACAATACAGTACATGCCCCTTGTTTTATACATATATTCTGTAAATATTGATAATGCAGTCTGTGACAAGTTTTGCCAGACTGTCAATGAAGTACTGGATTTGCTCATAATTTCTAAATTAAAATGGTGTTTTAACTTTGTGCTATCAATTCATTTCAAGACAACTCTACTGATCTCTGTGGAGAAATTAAGTTTTGTTGCAGCAGCAAAAGAAACGCAATTAATTAAGAAGAAAAGATAAACACAAGACAAAATGGATTGTAAAATTAGCTGTTAAGAACATGAACATGTGTAAGGTAAGACAAGCCTCTCAGAGTCAAACAGACTTGTAGTGATCAGCATAAAGTTCAGCAGCACAATAATAAATAATAAATACAGGATATAATGAAGGAAAAAGGGCAACTGGGATGTTTGGTAACTAAAACACTGACAACGTTGTGCCTCTTTATTAGCAGAACAAATCTACACTCTGGGCCTCTGTGCTGCTTTTAGCTCCGTTTTAATAACAGCTCAGTTTATTATCAGTATCATGAGTATTCTTTCTGTTGTGGCGATGGGAGGATTTATTTTTTTTAACTGTGACTGCAGAAGCCTTCGTCCAGAGAAATTACACTCAGAGGCAGATAAGGAAATAAATTAAACTAACGCAGCAAAATAAACTGTACAATCTGAAAGCGCTTGACGTTTTTTTAAAAAAACACAAAAACAGTTCCTTCTCACAGACGTCCTTCACTCCTCTAAATCTCCGTCTAAATAAATGTACCATCCACAGCGCAGACCAAATCGTCAGTATT
Source organism: Sebastiscus albofasciatus (assembly GCA_916701655.1). NCBI lineage: Eukaryota > Metazoa > Chordata > Actinopteri > Perciformes > Sebastidae > Sebastiscus > Sebastiscus albofasciatus. The sequence goes on from CAKAOI010051769.1 coordinate 152,091, forward strand.
TATTCCCCAATCATAAAACAAATAATGATAATTATGGCTGAAACAAATCAGTTAATTGGCAGAAAACTAATGAGGTTTTTTTTATGTCACAATTCTTTGGTTACAGCTTCTCAAATGAGGTTGTTTGTTGGTTTTCTTCTCCAATTGTTAACTGAATATCTTCAAGACATTTGAAGATGTCAGCGTGGACTTTTTGGGAGATTTGTCACCCTTTTCTGACATTTTACAGACTTCTGGTTCCAGCTTCCCCTAAAGTAATCAGCTTTTCTGTTTTAAAAACATTGTGAATTGAATGTTTTTTACATTCTGTAATGTGGATCAGACAAAAAAAAGGGCTCTGGGAAATAGCAAAGGGACTAGTTTCTTACAATCTAAACCATTAATGGAAACAATAATCTATGAATCGATTAGTTAAGTCCAGGTGCTTCGACGATGCTTCCTCACCTTTTGCCAAATGTCTTCAAACTGTTCCACTCCTTCCGCTACTTTTTTCAGACATCGATCTATTTCACCTGAGAGGAGAAGAGAGGAGCAGAATAACAGATTAGAGAAAGGAGGCAGCGATACTGATCATGTGAAAGTGAATATGAACATCAACACACCCAGGGACGGTTCCAAGAAAGCAGATTTAACTGATTATCTGGAGTAAAAACCTGAGTTCAAAGTAAAGTAGTCTAGGTAAACCTTCAAACAGGCTGCTGGACTGCTCCCATTTTAGATCACACACACAAAAACAACAAACACTCCATGAAACAGCAGAGCATTTACAAATTGTGTTTGACATCTCATGAAATATGCATGTCTTAAAAGGTACATTATGCTTGTAAGGTAACACACAAACATACTGTATATCCTGTGCTCACTCAGCTGCCAGTTTATAGCATAAAGTAATGCAGTCTAATACAACAGTCCTGAAATAAACCCCCTTTATGAAGGTTACAATGTTCAGTTTGTGTTGAAACTGTTTCAGAGAGGTGTTGATTAGATTTTGGAGGATGCAGTTTGTGGCGCTGTTAAACTGTACTGCGTTAAAAGCCTCTTTCACACATAGTTTCCCTGTACATTTCTGGGATAACATTTCAGGCACTGAGATTTTCACTATCCATGCATGCACTACATTCAGGAATTAGGGCTGTGTATCGGATAGAATCTGGCGATACGATACGTATCACGATACAGCGGTTACGATTTCATTCTTTTTTTTATCTAATTCTAGGAAAAATGTCATAGTATAAAGAACACACCACCATATGCATAAAATAGTAAAGGGTAAAGAGGTTTATATTTGTATACAATCAGAACCGTGGGACGCATTTGCATTTATCACAGTCCCTGTAACATCCAACATCATAGCACTACTTTGAGAGGGCGCCATTGATTATTACAGATTTCCCAGAATATCGTGACCCCATGCAGGAAATGTTCCTGAACATTACCAGGATAGACTGCATGTCTGAAAGGGACAGAGAGCCAAACTGGACTCATGGTCCTGTGACTGCAGTCTGACCAGTAAAATGAGAAATTGTCCTAAAAAATTTGTTGCAGATTTGATGGAGGAAAATAAAAGCATCACACCTCCTAAACTTTTTCATCACAGGAGATTTTGTCTCCCATCTTCTCTGAGCTCATGACTCTGATATTTCCAACAGCACCATGAAGGCAGCGTAATGATAATTTGTTTCGTAGAATCGGTCGCAGTTTGCGCACAATTGTCGGTTTGTCTCCGTCAACAACTGCGTATGAAACGGTAGAAAGTTCAAAAGAAAAGCTGATGAAAAGGAGACCGATGCACTCAGTAGAGCCGACCGATACGTCACAAGATATTTAAATCACAATACAGTATAACATTATCAGTTGGTGTCAGGAAAGCAAAAAAACTTGGCGTTTTCTGCATTTGGCAGCTTCAACTGTGTTACTTTTAGTCTGGATTAAGTGTTTAACTTCTTAGTATTTGTCTAATATAGTTTCTTCCTTTGTAAAATGTGCCACTCTGCTTGTCTGTCTGCAAGTCTGTAGACTTGTTCATGTCTGTGATTGGTCAGATGCTGCAAACACCGCCCCGTTCATGTGAACACGCTCACAGCCAGATGGAAAAACCCTGGGTGGATTTACCGAGTTGATAACCAGCGTCGTAGGACCGCTTAGCGTGATCTCGTTTGTTAGGGTTAGTTAAACCAGATAAGGAGAAGATACCCTGGGTATGTTGAACTCGCTTCGTAGTACAGGCCTCAGATTTCTATTAAAACTTGTAAAAGGGCCCTAAAAGTCCAAATAAGTTCCTGTTTCAAGACACTAAAACAATAGATGTCGCCTCTCAATACTGTTACTAATATATTAATGTTGTTGATTGTTAATTGATCAATTGTGAGGTTGCTAATGGAGAAACGAAGACTGACGAGGAAAGATGCTGCAGCCGGTGTAGTCACGAACAGATTAAGTTGTGTGAACTAACTCTAGCTTGACCTTAAACAGCCTTGATGTGAAGATTCTGCTGCGGGAGAGTTATTTTTAGATGAAAGTCTACCTCCTCTGTAATAATACATTACTATTTGACAGAGCATCGTTGGTGCTGGTGCTTGATATCTTCTTCATGAGGAGATATTAGGGGAGATAGATGTTTTGTTTTTAATATGACAGCCGTTCAGTTGGAGAAGTCACAGGAGTTCACGTGAAGGGATGAGTGATGCTGGCAGAGAAACCTCAATCCTGTCAGAAAAGTGGGGTTTTCAGCCTGCGGTGACAAACGTCAGAAAAAAAACATCAAAGTAAAGGAGCATTTCTGTGGGACAGCGGAGCCTCGAGGTTTTCGGTGTTTACACAAAGGTCTGGGTCGGGTTCCAAAGCTTGTTGTGGCGAATGTCGTGCTTTGGGTGCATTATCATCGGAGTCCTGTGAACTGTTCCAGACATCAGTCAACATCAGCTTCACTGCTACGGTCATGCTGTTTAAATGTTTCAAATAAAAAGCTCTGAGAAACAGAGAAGAGCAGCGGAGGACTCCGATCCTGACTGTTCTCAGTAGAAACAAAATGAGTCTGTCTGAAGTCTGAAACCTGCTCTGGTGGTGTCTGTGAAAGTGTGTGAAAGCGCGCCAGCATCATGAGCAGACTTTAGCACAGATGTCTGCCAACACGCGGGGACGCAATGTCACCCTGTGCACAAAGAGACAGTGTCACATTCACCAAAACAGGAGGAGAAAACAAACAGAAACATTTGAATAAGGGTGGTTGATATAGATAAAACAATTCTCATTGAATATTGATATACAGTACATCATATAGGGCTGTCAATCGATTGAAATATTTAATAGCACATTTTTTATCTGTTCAAAATGTACCTTAAAGGGAGATTTGTCAAGTATTTAATACTGTTATCAACATGGGAGTGGGCAAATATGCTGCTTTATGCAACTGTATGTATATATTTATTATTTGATATCAATTATCAACACAAAACAATGACAGATATTGTCCAGAATCCCTCACAGGTGCTGCATTTAGCAAAAAACAATATGCTCAAATCATAACTGTCAGTTTTTCCTCGCCACAATTTAGCGCAAGTTTAGAGCATTATTTAGGCTCCTTCGCTACAAGCTAGTATGACATGGTTGGTACCGATGGATTCATCAGGTTTTCTAGTTTCATATGATCTTTATAACTGAGCCAGCTACAACCTATAAATTGCAAGTTGCATTAATGCGTTATTATCGCGTTAACTTTGACAGCCCTGATATCAAAGTATGCTACATTTTCTGGAGAATCAATAAAAAACGGATGCTTCAAGGATTTTATAGCAGTCCTCAGTGGTTTGCACTTTTTCATGTTACATTAAAGGTTGTTTCATAAATTTGTAAGATTGACTTTAAAACAGTTCAATTCTTTTTTTTTTTTTTTTAAATGAAGATGTCTTTGTTTCCCTGTCACAAAAGGGGGAATAAATAACAACAAAAATCAGTATCGGCCCAGAATTTCACTATTGATGCATCCCTAGTTTGCATCATTGCCCACCAAGACCCGATACACCACAGAGATATTAAAGCTATAGCTATCTCAATACAGTATCAAGAGTTGGGATGCACCGATACATTATTTGCTTTTGGACTGCTGGTCGGACAATACAAGACATTTGATGAAGTCACTCAGAGTTCTGGGATATTGTGACGGTCATTTTTCACAGTTTTCTTATGTATTATAAACCAAACAGTTAGTTGATTAATCGAGAAAAGACCATAAATCAGACATTTTAATTTGCATATATTGATACTGAATGTCGTAGTTGGTTTCTTCTCTGCAGCTTTATACAATGAAATTCAGCTTTAAAGGACCGTACCAGTGTGTGTGTGTGTGTGTGTGTGTGTGTGTGTGTGTGTGTGTGTGTGTGTGTGTGTGTGTGCAAGCTTTAGCTCCTTAACTAATAATAAATAATTCAAAATGCAGGCTGTTCAGTTTTAGACTTTTTGGAAACAAACGAAAGCTTTGAAGAACAATGGATAAAAGTAGCATGGGGTGCAAATGGTCACAGTGATTTGTAGTAAAAGGGCTAAAACATGCAAAACAAAATGCTATTTAAGGATGCATTGATTTAAACTGGAGCTTTTTATCCTTTACTTCAGCTGATTTAGCAGATGAGAAATTATGATAGCCCATCAAAAATGCAAGTTTTTGTCCACTCCTAAACTAACTAGGGTGCATTTTGTTTGGGGATTTAATGTAATCCAATCTACCTGCAGAAAACAACCTCAATTCTACGTTTTTAAGGCGACACATTCTGACATAGATGCAGAAAGAGACAGATACTGACACTAGACATCTGTGCATGACAAAATCAACGGCAGACCAATACTCCTATTCAGTTTTCCTTCTTTATGTGGTCTTATTTGAGAAGGTAAAAAAGTGAGAGCTCAGGTAAATCCATCATGTTGGAGCTGAAGCTACAGGAACCAAAACCAGATTTATTTCTGACTCCATCTGCAGCCAAAAACCTCTAACCTGGCAGGATGACAGCTTACACGACTCTGTAAACAAGCTACTTGTGAGCTCATGTGACTTTTGTTTACAAGCCTTACTTCTTGTTCAACCGAGCAGAGTGAAACTAAAAGTTTCTCCACTTCAGGTCACATGACAAAGCACAAGAAGGTGTGATCACACCACACAGACAATAAATAACATGACAGATGGGTGGAGTTTATCAACAAAAAAGTCATCAGGGGACTTTCCGATCACAGCAAAAGAAAATACAAACTGAACTGTTTATCTGTGATTGTGACGCTCCCTGTGTTTGTGGTAAACTGCACCTACCTGGCTTGGCACCTGATCAGACCACAACTCATTTTAATGTGCATCAACTCACGTGTTTGATGGGACACACAGGCCCTGTTCAGACCTGGTATTAACATGCGTCCTCATTTATTGGATCACAAGTTGACAGCTCTAAATACAGGTGTGAACGCACTCAAGACGCATTGAGGACGCATTGAGATCAGATCTTTCAGAGCACATTCAGAGGTGGTCTGGGCCACATACGGCCACATTCTTTTAGCAGTGTGTAGTGAATGTGTCCTGGGCCACATTAAAGAACGCCTACTCAGCTGAGTTCCTGCTGGGATCTGCGGGTCTGATGTGAAAAGACAGGCAGACGTGAGTGCTCGTCTACCTCGCAGCATGGAAGCGGCTTCTGTGCTCTACTGTATTCTGTTGTTACAACTGTATTTTATTAAACTATATCTTATCTTTAGGCTGCATAATCTACAGACGATCAGGCTAGGCACGCAAAGTGCATTATTATCATACTGTCGGAGATGTGTCCGTGTTTTTGTTCCGGGTCTTTGCACGGAGCCGACGCTCGTCCACCCACTCTCTCTCTCATCCCCGGCTCTCTGCCGCACGGAGTTCCTCGGGAACCGCGGTACAATAACCTTATATTTTAATATTTAATAAAATGTACTGGAATTCAATAATACGTAGAATATTACTACGGACATTCATGTAAAATAGGGATGCACCGATACCGATACCAGTATCGGGTCCAATACTGCACTCATGTACTCGTACTCGTAAAACGGCACCGATACCACTTTACAGCAGCGCGGCGTTAACCTCTCATCACCATCTTTCGGGTCCTCACGCTCCACCTCCCCGATGGTGCAGCAGAGACGGGCTGGGATCCCACCCCAGCCGGTGCGCGCCGGCCCTCACTTTCATTGCGCCTCGGGGTTTTGCTTGCACCCTCTGACTCGCGCATGTGTTAGACTCCTTGGTCTGTGTTTCAAGATGGGTCTGTGGGTTGCCGACAACGTCACAGACCCCTGGCGCCTTTTACGTGGGCTGCGGCATGACGCGGTAGGGGCACACTGAGTACCCAAATGTAAGTACTTGTACTTGGTCTGAAAAAAAGTGATATCGGTGCATCCCTAATGTAAAACTACGTCACAACTTCTGCTGTATTAGCCGTGTGTTTACTAGGTGTTTATTTGCATATAGAGCGGGGAAGTGAGATCCAATCACAAGTTGTCCCTCAGTACACATGTGGAGACGCGTTCTAATGCCAGGTGTGAACAGACGTACTTAGAGCTGTCCACTTGTGTTCGGATCACTCAGGGCGCATGTTAGTGCCAGGTCTGAACAGGGACACACACTCACAAATCTCACCTTGTAGTTTCCTTTTATCGGCCATGACTGATGACTAGGATGATGTCTTCATGCCGTCTTTCACTGCAGAAAACAGAGACAAAAAAATGTTTATTTATGTATTTTTATTGGTTTCATTCAAATGGGACAGTGCACATAAATAAAAACTACTGCTAATAAACAAGTGTTGTGCAAATAAGTGAAATGTGGAGACCATTTCCTTCCTAATTATTAAGTAGCTGCCCTGCTGAAGTGTCTTTATGAAACACACTGAATCCCTGATGACAGAGGTGCAGCTCTGCAGCTGAGCTCGACCTTTATCCTCCAGAATGTCCTCACAGGAATCAACTGTAACTAAAAGAAACATCCTCCCGTGGATACATTTATCCTTGTTTCATTGATCTGTGATGTTCAATGTATTCCTAGAGTGATTTCAAGTGCTGCAATGTGACATCAGCTGATGATATCTACATTTCCTGAAATGTTTTTCAACAACGCCAGAGAACAGGTTTGAACTTGTTGCATGTATGCCATATTCCCACTGAGTGCCAAGATGTGATCATATGCATTTTCTATTGAGCTGATTTGAAGGGATTAAGACCAAAACCTCACGATAATTGTTGATAAATTCTTTTCCGCATTCAAACTCTGGTGTGGCTGCGGGAAATATCTGAACATGATATATGTTTGACTAGCACAAGATATATCATCAAACAACAAACTAGGCCAAGAAATGAAATACAGGTAGGAAAGGTATGATAACAGTGCTTTTTTATGGACATACTTTTGATTGCAGGATCCATGGCTTCCTTTAATACTGTACTTTGCAAGAGGGCTTCAAGCATGAGGCATCAAAGCATCAAAGCTTTAGAGTCTGCAGGTTTTCAGACTGTACTTGATAAATAAAGGAGGGAAACTTAAGTCTCTCTTCACATTTAAATCAGTGTCTCTTTTAAAATATATAGAAATTCAACTCCTACATGCAGGGCTACATGTCCTTCAAAGAGTTCCAGTGTATGTATGCAAGTTTAATTTCTGTTTCTAAACCACAAGGAAATGTGTACAGAAGACTACAACGACTACTATAATCATATCTCCCAATAAAAACACTCCTTTTTGGGGGAGATAGGATATTCATCAAATGACAAACAGTAGTTTTATGTTATAGTTTGTTTAGCTACATTTTCTGAAATGCAACGTGCACAGTGTGGAATCTATCATAGATTACTGCCTTGGCAAAGGATAAGGTAAATAAAAATACCTGGATGCAGCGGTTATGTTTTGTAAGATGACGTGGTTTTAGAGTTTATTTCTTGACAAACACCTCCATGTTTTTTTCCAGTATGGTGTTAAAACACTCACCTGAGGGACATATAATCCTAAAATAAAAACATGGAGCACACCTGATGATGGTGTTTAACTTGCTATTTGTGTTTTTCTTTCTGTACATCGTACATTACCATTTACCACGTCTCACTGTTATCATGTATTAAAATTTGACCAAACTCTATTAGTGTGAGATCGAGAGCAGTTGCTAAAACTAATGTAGACTAATACAACAGCCCTGTGTAGTGGTGCTGTTGAAATGTGATGTGTTATACTGAGAAGGGTTTCCAAAATGTTGTCCAACCCATTTATATCAGTGAAGGTAGATTAAATATTAGAAACACTTCCCAGTATAACACAAATGTAGGATTTATTTCACAGCAGTTGTATTAGACTGCATTCGTTTTTGCTACAGCAATATATATTTAATTCCTATATTTTAACTCCTACACTGGTTTGTGTTTTATGTCTTAGATTCTCATTTTCACTGTGTTGTGTGTTTTTCTTTTATACATTTTGTAGTAGAATTGTTGGAGGGAGGCTGAGAACAAGAATTTAATTGCCAACGACTGTAATTGTTGTGCATATGACAAACAAAGACTTGACAATGTGCCAATATGCAGATATATATGTGATAATCTAATGTCGGTAGATAGTATGGTCTAGTGGGATAAATTAAATTGTTGAGTTTGGTCTTTCCTTTAGATTTGTTGGTAAGAAAAATATAGATCATTAATAACCTCATGCACTAATTTTGATTATATCAAGGTGTCCTGATGGACCAGGCATTCAAGACGCTGACCAGGTAATTGCAACGTCTCCGGTTTGAATCCGACAGGGGACTTTTTTAACTTTTTGATTTCATGTCATCTGTTGCCTCTTTTTTGTCTTGATTGCTTGGTTTTATCACGCAGTATTTGCACTTGTAAAACACTTTGAACTACAACCCCTGTACAGTATGAAAGGTGGCTGTATAAATAAAGTGAATTTTTACTATTATTATTATTATTATCTCTCCTCTCTTGTTGTCCATTTTCTCACCTCACTACTGTTGCGGTCGAATAAAGCTAAAAGATGCCCAAAATATATATAAATACATAAAATTGTTTGTATATAACCCACCCTGATGTGATACTGGTATTAATGTGATCGATAACATTGCGATATATGATAACGGACTGTATTGAACTATTTATTATTTACTATAAATACTTGACCCAGATAAAACCTATAGGCCTAAACTACTTTTTGATGGCACCCATACACTTTAGATATGGCAGGTATTTGTCTTTATTATTCATGGTTTATCTGATGTTTAATTAACTTAACACACTGGTCCTGGAGACACATTATGTCTATATTTAAAAAAAATAAACTTAAATGTGAAACTAAGACACACTTTGTGTAATTAAAAGTGTGGCCCACAGCTCACCTGCATGTTCTGGTTGTGTAACATGCTGCACATCAGTTGTGTCACAAAAAGGGCACAACAGAGACTTTATTTTTTGAGGTGTTTGAAGAAACATGGTATGTCCACAAAAAAACCCTCATCAACTTCTACCGGTCCACAATAGAAAGCATCTTAACTGGATGCATACTGGTATGGTTGGGCAACATTACATCGTATGACCACAAACTCCTGATGAGGACAGTGAGAACAGCATCTAAAATTATTGAATCACCATTACAGGACATTTTCACCACTCGCTGCAGGAAGAAAGAACTTTGTATCATGCAGGACACACGAGTCATCCAGCATGTACTCTTTTCTCTTATCTCCCTTCAGGGAAGCTCCTACAGAGCATCAGAGCTCGGACCTCTCGCCTCAGAGACAGTTTTTTCCCCTTCAGGCAGGCGGTCAGACTAATGAACAGTAGCACTAAATGAATGCAGAGCTGTGGATTGTTTTATTGATGTTTTTAGGTTGTTCTATAATTTTTATTCTCAGGTATTGTCTTATTTATTGTAGTATTTATCTAGTGTACTATTAATAGATTTGAAGGGCTGAGAGAGGGCCAGGGTGAAATGCATTCACTGTACTTTTAAATGCATATGACAAATAAACTTGAAACATGCATTATAGGTCGATTAACACGCCTTTAAACAGACACAACCAGAGTCTAAATTATTAAAAGTGTGGCACACAACTCACCTGCATGTTCTAGTTTTGTAATAATGCATTATAGGTTGATTAACAGACACAACCAGACTACTGAACAGTAGCACTAACTGAATGCAGATCTGTGGATTGTTTTATGGATGTTTTTAAGTTGTTTTATCATTTTATTCTCAGGTATTGTCTTTTTTATTGTAGTATTTATCTAGTGTACTATTTATAGAATTTAAGAGCTGAGAGAGAGAGTCAGGGTAAAATGCATTTCACTGTACTTTTAAATGAATATGACAAATAAACTTGAAACTTGAAATGTGCATTATAGGTCGATTAACACGCCTTTAACAGACACAACCAGAGTCTAAATTATTAAAAGTGTGGCACAGCTCACCTGCATGTTCTAGTTTTGTAATAATGCATTTTAGGTTGATCAACAGACACAACCAGAGACTAAATTAAATTAAACACACTGGTCCTGGAGACACATTATGTCTATATTTTAAAGCAATAAACTTAAATTTGAAAATAAGACACACTTGTGTAATTAAAAGTGTGGCACACAGCTCACCTGCATGTTCTAGTTGTGTAACATGCATTATAGGTTGATTAACAGACACAACCAGAGTCTGCATTAGCTTTTAGCAGTACTTTTCCAGACAGGTGCACACATCTGGACTCGAGGCCCCGTGTTGCTGCTAACACACGGTCACACTGGCGGGCTGAGTTTGAACCAAGTGGAAACACTTTTAGTGGGAGCATTTTATAGTCAAATGTAAAAAATATACCGGTTTGGGAGCTAGCTGAACCGTACCACCGAGCCGTGTTGTCTGACCGGGGAACAAACATTTAGTTAGCCGGGATGTTGATCAACAACGCGGGCATCATTAGTGCGGACAGCCGCCTCCACGGTGAGTTACGGTGCATCCACTTCACAACAAAGTGAAGTTTACAACCCGCGGCTCGGCGGAGGAAGTTGTGCTTGTCCGTGGATGCAGCAGCAGTGGATGTGTTGTCAGTGTGGAGAGCTGCAGCTTCCCACCGGCTGGCTGTGTGATGTGGGAGACTCAGTTAGGAGAGAGGAGAGGAGAGAGAAACAGAGAGAGAGAGAGAGAGGAAGAGGGGAAGCATCAGAAATACATCACCTTTCACTATGCGACCTATTTACCTGGATTTTTCCGAGCTGCGATGTCTTTCCTCAGTCGCCCCGCTCCGGCAGTTCTTCAACGATTCTGTATAAAGGCTCTTTTTCTAAAAAATAAAATGCCAATTCTTCTCGCTTAAACAATCACTCCGCACATCCAAGATGGCTGCCAGGAACACCTCCTCCTCCGATGCCCTGTTGGACTCTAGTCCCGCCCACCTCGCCTGTGATTGGTCCGCTGCAGCCACTCCGGTACTCCTATTGGTCGAGGCCCACTGTCTGTCATGTTTTACTACTTCCAGGATAACTCGAGCTCTGATTGGTCTGTTTTGGAAAGGTCAAAGTGTAAACTGAGTTTTTTTAGACAACTTTATTGACACATAAAAATGAGTGCGGTAACAAACTCGATTCTGTTCAATTCCTGTAAGGATTCCTGTCCTAAACAGAATCACACCTCCTAGAAAAGGATGTTTTCAATTCATTTATAGTGTAAAATTGAACATCAGTTACTTATAGGAAACAGCAACAATCTAGTTATTGTTGAACATAGAGAAAAGCAAAAAGTAAACAGGATTGAAATAAAATAACATTAAAGGAATATACAAGTAGAGAGAGTTGAAAAAATAAATAAATAAATAATAATAATAATAATAATAATATAACGGGCACTTTTTTATTACTTTTTTATATTTTTTTGCAAAACAATATTGATGTATATGTTTTTTGTTCTAATGATGATATTATTAACTAGATATTAGCTTTTAAAATTAGACAAGCTAATCCCTTTTAATCAATTTAAATCCCTTCTGACTGACATAGAGCATTGTGAACGCATGGGTTTTTTCTTTGAATTGATGTTGTCCCTCATGTCGCTGTCGTTGGCCTGTTTGTTGTAAAATGTGTTGATGTACAATCCTTGAGTTTGTTGTTTTATATTTACTGCGATCAGGGTGTCCTTGTAAAGGAGAGTTTGTTCTCAATGGCCTTCCCTGTTTAAACAAAGGTTATAATAAATAAAATGAAAATCCATTGACTAAATCACAACTTACCATTAATAACTGCTTGGAGGCCAACATTTATCATAGTGTACTGTGTTATTTCTCCTGACAGACCAACAGGTTTGACTTTATTTAGTTAATTTCTTAAATCCTGTATGAAGGTTATTTATTTATTACCTTAATATAAGACACATTGCAGTTTATAGCACTTTGTTTTTTTACCTGATTTGAATGTGTTTCTTTTTATTTTAACCTTGTGTGTTTTAGTATGAAAACTAGAAGTGCACTCAGAGAGCGCAGACCTCCGCCAAGGCAGGTTTCATGTACGTCTCTATGTCTTAAAGCCTGTGGTGTTAATGCACAGGCTAAATGGAGTTATTAAAAACAATTCCTGAAGCCGGATCATGACCTGGATCGCCACCAAAATCTAATGGATTGTTCATTGTGCCACACCCCACCCCTCCAAAAAAATTAATTCTAATCCATTGTAGACCTTTGGAGTAATCATCCAAACAGACAAACCAACAAACCAACGACGGTGAAAACATAACCTCCTTCCTATAGGCCTTCGGCCTTGGCGGAGGTAATAAGGGATTGCGGCCTCTAGAAGATGTGCCTGCTTTTCTCTTTCTCACTTGCCTGAGGAAGATCTGACAGATCGAAATATTGCCTTGAAAAGAGAAAAAGAGAAATAAACAATTTATTTGGAGCTTAATAGTGTGCAGACCTTCTTTGTGCCCTGCAGTTTAGTGTTTTTTGTCTTGCACCTATACTATCTTCGCCTGGATGTGCACACACTTGGTTCCTCTTCCAGTGACCTTTAACCTTGACTTCTGGACCTTATGCCAACAAAAACCCATTGTCAGCAACACTGTGATGTTTCATTATTCCCATGTTGAGACATAATTGAATCGTTTAAGAAAATAAAGGTTATAATTGACCGGTTTGGTCTTGAACCTTCATTCATTGACGCTCATTATGATTCATGAAGCTCACATCGTTATAGTTGACCTGTGTGCTCCGGCTGCCAGGTGGATGTTATTGTGATTGATGAAAACAGCCAGCTATTGATCAGACTTTAAAGGCTTCACTGTGCTGACAGTTTCTCTGCTGACCTCTGTGGTTACTGCAGCTTATGCTCTCCATGCTGCACTAAATTAAAGGCTCTGAATTTTTCATTCATCTTTATTTTGTGTGTGATTACAAGAAAGGAAATTGACGTGTCTGTATCATAAAGGTCATAGTGTCAAGTGTTGACCCACAATGAACAGAAAAAGATTATAATTACCTTTCTTTCATGTATTTCTCGATGAAAATGCCACAAATGAGATCTGTTTTAATACATTTATATTAATATAGCGTCATTTCTAAAACATTCCCAATGCATTGTAAGTCGTATTTCAACAGCATTATTGAAACCACGTGGCCAGAAGTATGAGGACACCCGGACATTACACCAAAAACTATTTGGTCAGGGGTGTCTACAGACGTTTCTATTTGAAATGTACCTAATTCAAATATTGGACAAGTTGGACAAGTCTGTATGTTTAAAGAGGAATCAGTCATGTCATGAATGATCGACTTGTCATAGAGTTTCATGGTCATTTTATTGTTTTATTGTCTGTGTTTTGTGTTGGTTTTAATGTACTTTCTTGTTGAGTTTTGTGTATTTGTATAAAAGCTCATTTAGGCTCATTAGGCAAATAGCTTAAGCTATATGTGGATTTGATCTATCTATATCCCTGTCCCTACAGAAGTAAACAATAAATATACATATGTTAAAAATCTTCTTTAAAACATGCAACCGTAAAAAAAAAGAAGCTTCTGCTGACAATGACCCAGATGAAGACCCATGTCGAATGGCATAATGTTGGTCATTTTAATCAACTATCGCCATGTAAAATAAAGGCATTTTAACTTTGCACAAACCTTACAGTGTGCCATAGATTATTTTTGAAGGAGATTTGAACTGTATTACTTTTTGAGACCATATTCCACCCAGGCAATTAGCTTTTCACAAAACAGAATAAGCACAGTACACCTGAAGGATTAAACAGCACCCAGCAGCGCTTCTGCTCCATAAAAAAGGTTTGTGTGGTTCTTGTCTCCTGCAGTGATTTATGAACATACTCTGGCATCTTCATAACTGACTACAGTGCACTGAACATGGTGTTTATGAAGCAAAATCTGTTTCAGGTCTCAATCATACAGTCAGAAACCTTCCATCACAGAAGATTATCTGTGCATTACTCCTTTGTTCCACTGGGGGGCGCTGCAGTCGGCAAGCTGCTAGAAAGTACATTTTGACAACTTAGTACACACCAGTTTGTTCCTCAGATGTGCCTGCGTTATGTTTTATAGCTGTAATGTGGTAGATGGATTGTGTTCATATTTGCTTTGAGATTGTTTGACTTAGTTTGATATGCATGTATTGTATATCTTATTGTTTCTGCTTGTTGTGTCTGTATTGTCTAAGCCAGGGGTCTGGGCTCCCTGTGGATTTTTAAAAATGGAAATGAATAACTGTTTGTTTACATTTTCATTTTTATTTATCATTGTTGTAGGTCTGTGGTACGACGGTACAACGGAGTATTAGGGCCACATTGAGGAAAAAAAAAAATTCAAGAATAAAGTCATAATAGTACAAGAATAAAGTCAGAAGTTTACGAGAAAAAAGTTGTAAAATTATGATAATAAAGTCATAGATTTACGAGAAAAAAAAGTCATATTATGATAATAAAGTCATAATATTATAAAGTAGTAATTTTACATGTTATTTTCTTTTTTCTCGTAAAGCTATTACTTTATTCTTGTAATATTACGACTTTTTTTCTCGTTAAGTTTGGACTTTTTTCTCGTAATATTCTGACTTTATTCTGGAAATCTCAGATGTTTTTCACTCAATGTCGCCCTAATACTCCGTAGTACATTTGCACTTTGGCCCTCACTGCATAAGACTTATATACTATACACTTAGACTATAAACTCTGTTACCTTCATCACAATGCTCAAATGTTTAGCGGCTCAATACAGATTTTTTTTTTGCCTAAGATGGCTCTTTTGATAGTAAAGGTTGCTGACCCATGCTCTAAGCCCATGTGTGAAGGGCACCTGATGGTGCATGATGCTTTAAAAATACATTTATTTAATTACTTATTATAAATAAGATCTTTTCTTCTTCCAAAAAAGATTCTATAAAAAAAATCTGTCATTTCTTTCTTCAGATCTTAATCATAGATAAATATTCAATTTGTAAATGTATGTATCTGAGTTCAGGATGCTTTGAATGAATCAGTTGTCTGAATTGAGGCAGATCCAACCCCATCTGCCTCTACTGGAAAACACTTTGGGTCAACTCCTGTTGTTGTTAAATGTGCTATATATAAGTAAACTGACTTAACTTGACTAACTGAATCACTGTGAGTTGTAGAATTGAATCATATTGTTGCAGTAGAGTGTATAAATGCTTGAAATGTAAAATGGAGTTCAGTGTAAAGTGGTGGTGGTTTTATTATTTCTCATATTCTCATTTGAATGCTGGATTCAAACTTTCATTCACATCCTTCATAAGTTTAGTTTTGATTGTAACACAAAAACAAAAAACAATCAAACATTTAAAGTAATTTACTTTCTTGCATGCTTTGACATTTCAAACCTTCTGATATCACAAAATCCACGAAACTACAACATCAGCGGCACTACCATCTGGCCAACTCAAAATAAATATATAACTCAGGCACCAGATACATGAACACACAAATGTGCTTTTTCAATAATGTATATGGATGTACATATTTTACAAAATAATAATTCACACATTACGAAATGCAATGTGTCAAAAATGAATGAAGCAAATAAATATTTCTCTCTCTTTTGATAACAAAACAAAAGGTGAAGGCCAGTCATGGTAGTAAATTGTAAATACACCCAAAGCAAAATATTACACATAAATTCAACAAGTCTTTGTCCAAAATGACACATTTACTCCCTGATAACTTTGATACCTGCTCTATAACATGTTTGCGGTCTTTCAAAACTCAGTCAGTACGCTTTGAAATGAAAAGGACATTATAAGTCACAATATGTCTTTTAGTTAACGTATAGCTTCTGTTAATTCCTGAGGTTAAGAAAAAAGTAATTTCAACCTCCAATGAAAATCTTCAATACAACTGAATTACAGAAAAAAAAAAACTTTCCGCCATAACAGCTGCAAAATAAATAAAAAGAAAAAACCCAAATATAAATCAAGCAGCATGTACATATTTTCAAATTAAATTAATTTTGTGATTTGGCGTCTAATCCTCTCATCCTCACATTACGTATATCTTCTTCTTTCTGTAAGGAAATTAAAAAAATGTTCATAACAAAAATTGAAAAATAAACCTGCCGTCTCGTCCGGCCTCTCCTCTTCCTCATCCGGCCTCTCCTCTTCCTCGTCCCATCCTGTTGGTCAGTTAGTTTCTGAACCGGTAGGAGATCGGCAGCAGCTTGTGAGTCTTCTTCATGGTCTGGACCTTGGTGTGCGTCTGCTCGTCCATGGTCTTGTAGCACCGCCGGGCGTAATCCAAAAGCTTCTCCTTCGTCGACTCAAACTCCCCGACCTCCTCCACCTGGAGGAACATCAGAACTGTACGTTAATTGAGTGGACATCTGTAGCGATTTGGATAAAGAGATAACAAGAGATGAATGGGAGCAGGTATGCCATGAAGCCCAGGATATGGAGGGAAATAATATGGAAACATAAGGGGGAAATTCTTACATTTTTGGAGAAAATAACGAGGTGAGAGTTACTATGAAAGATGTGTACGGATATCAAGCTTCTTTTGTATATCAGCTTTATAACTTATTGTTAAAGGTCCCATATTATAAAAAAAGTGAGATTTTCATGTTTTGTTTTTTTTATCATAAAGCAGGTTTAAGTCCTATATGAATACTGTGAAAGTATCGAAATGCTCAATCCCAGGGAAATACACACAGCCCGTATTCAGAAACTCTGCATTTGAAACAAGCTGCCAGGATTTCTGCCCATTTGTGATGTCACAAATATACAATATTTAAACCATTTACACAGATTTAAACGTAAACATTCTAAATGTGACACAGTTTATTTCCTGTTGCAGTGTATGTGAATGTCATCAGCTGACAGGAAGTACACATGGACCCAAACTGTTGCCTAGCAACACAATTCTGTTGCAATCTTGTCGCAATTCTATCGAAATGCACTAAAATGGAGTGTTTCAGACAGAGGGTAAATACAGGCATATTCAGGCAGACAGTACGAGGAAAATAAAGGTTTTTTTTAACATTACAGCATGTAAACATGTTCTAGTAGACACACAAAATACAAGTATGATCCTGGAAATGAGCATGATATGGGACCTTTAAAACGTATTAACCATTTTACATGTAATAGTATGTATGTAAAGTCAGACCTTCTCTGGAGCCACCAGATGCAGCTCGGCAATGGGGGAGGTGGAGGCCATGGTGTTTCGGTCAACTCCGTGGATCTGGAAGGCTCGGGACATGCTCCTCACCCGCTGGTAGGTCGTCAGGATCTTCTTATACCGAATCATAACCCCCTCTGGGTCTTTAACTGGGGAGGAAGAAGAGAGAGAAGATGGAGTGGGGGGGGGGGATACTGGAAAACTGGTGGCTGTGGATTCATTTGGTCTTAAACAGAATTATCCTTTGGAGCTTGTTTTTATTACTTAAATCAACTTGTTTGACTACAGCAGGACAAACAACGTAGTGTATTTAATACTACTGCTATAGTACACAGTATAGTATGGTATAGTATGGTATAGTATTGTATTATATAGTATAGTACCCACCTCTCTGTCTCTCCCTCCCGTGGGTGATCCTGAAGATCCTCCTCATCTTCATCCTCGGCTCTCCGATGGCTTGCCCTCGGCCTTTCTTCTTTGACTTCTTCTCCACCGATGAATCGTCGTCTTCCTCCTCCTCCTCCTCCTCTTCTTCCTCCACGTACTCGTCGTCGGTGTAATATTTATCCTCCTCCAGATGAAACTCCTGCTTCACTGCAGCCGTGAAAAGTTGAGCGGAAATTAACAACTGTATTGTGTATAAAGAAAGTCTCCATGTAGGCTAATATCTGAAAATTAGTAAAAAAAAAAAAAAAAAAAAGGCCAAAAGCACTTGCCGATGTCAAAGATAAGTTTTTCTAACATAATAAAGTGCAATAATTTGCCCACCAGGGATGGCAGTCGTGCGGCGGGGCTTTGGTCCTGGTCCCTGCATGCGTTTGAGGGTCATCCCAGACCTGGTGGTCATGGGGGAGGGAGGAGAGGGAGAGCTGGCAGGCTGGACCTTCACACCACGCTGGGAGTCTCCACACCACTCGGTCACTGTATGCACGTATAATAACACCGAACACTCATAATATACTGAACAAGAAAAAATAGGATAACAAACTAAATACACTTTTGACAGTTGTGGATTAAAGCAGCCTTAACAGAAGACATAAAAAATGAACCCACACATTTTCCTCACCTCTTGAAAACCATAACTTATTATTTCACCTTAGTCTTTAAAGGTCCCATATCGTGGTCATTTTCAGGTTCATACTTGTATTTTGTGTTTCTACTAGAACATGTTTACATGCTTTAATGTTCAAAAAAAACTGTATTTTCCTCGTACTGTCTGGCTGAAAATACCTGTGTTTACCCTCTGTCTGAAATGCTCTGTTTTAGTGCATTTCAATGGAATTGCAACGGAATTGCGGTGCTAGGCAACAGTTTGGGTCCATGTTTACTTCCTGTCAGCTGATGTTATGGATAACATCAGCAACAGGAAATAAACTGGGACCCATTTAGAATGTTTATGTTTAAAGCCGTGTAATGGTCTAAATATTGTATATTTGTGACATCACAAATGGACAGAAATCCTAACGGCTTGTTTCAAATGCGCAAATTCTGAATACGGGCTGTGTGTATTTCTCCATATATTGAGCGTTTTGATAGTTTAACAGTATTTATATATCACTTAAACCTGCTTTATAATGTAAAAGACCTGAAAATCTCACTTTTTACAATATAGGACCTTTAAGAGTAAATATATATATACATTGTCATTATTTCAGTTTTATTGTGCATCTAGTAATCTAGACAAATTTAATGTTGTTAAAACTACACCAAACTTCCTAATGCAGGAAAGGCTGCTTCTGAGACTCAACTTGAGTAATTATATTTTATTAAGTTCAAAAGAATTGGTCATTTTGTGTCTCTTTGTAGTCTTTTACGTCTCTTTGTAGTTGTTTTGTATCTCTTTGTGGTCGTCTTATGTCTCTTTGTAGTTGTTTTGTGTCTCTTTGTGGTCCTTTTGTGCATCTTTGTCATTGTTTCGCCTCTTTTTGTAGTCATTTAGCATCTCTTTGCAATCGCTCTCTGTCTCGTTGTGGTAATTTTGCATCTCTTCCTGGTCAGTACTCTCTTCAAGTGACATTCTGCAAGTGAAGGCCAGTAGCGCCTTAACTCTTTGGGCCCCTGGGCCTGTGCCTGGTATAGGCCGGTTCAGTAATCTATCCATGACGACATGCATTTCATGGCTACAGTTATTAGCAACTTATGACTGCGTTCATAAAATATGAAGCATTCTTAGAATTCAAATGACCTAGTAGTGTAATTCATAAGACCACCTGCAACATTCAATTACTGATTAAACTTTAGTGCATCAATAATTTACATCTTTTAAAGAGATCATTGATACTTAACTGCATTTGACGGCTAAAACTTAAATGGAAATTCTGAAAGCAGGGCTTTAAGTTCAAATATAGTTTTACACTGTTATAATCTTTGGTTGATTTTAATAAAGGATGTGAATATTTTTGTTCAAATCTAGTTTTAACATGTTGTCTCTATACTATTTCAGTAGGAATACTGTAACTATTGTAGCTGTGTTTACTGTATATTTCCCCACATATAATATTTCATCTATTAATGCATCGACTGATATTAATCCAGTATATTAAACACATTTAGCATCATGCATTATGTTGCTTTGTAGAAATCATGTTCATAGAGAGTTTTATGCATTTTGCCTTCATGTTCACTTGTTGATTTGGATGATTTTTTTTTATTTAAAGGTCCCATATCGTGCTAATTTTCAGGTTCATACTTATATTTTGTGTTTCTAATAGAACATGTTTACATGCTGTAATGTTCAAAAAACACGTTAATTTCCTCATAGTGTCTGCCTGAATATACCTGTATTCACCCTCTGTCTGAAACACTCCGTTTTAGTGCATTTCAATGGAATTGTAACGGAATTGCGTTGCTAGGCAACAGTTTTGGTCCATGTTTACTTCCTGTCAGCTGATATTATTTACATGCTCTGCAACAAGAAATAAACTGGGACAAATTTAGAATGTTTACGCTTAAAACCGAGTAATGGTCTAAATATTGTATATTTGTGACATCACAAATGGACAGAAATCCTGACTTGTTTCAAACGCGCAATTTCTGAATACGGGCTGTGTATTTCTCTGTATATAAAGCATTTTGAGAGTTTAACAGTATTTATAAAGCACTTAAACCTGTTTTATAATATAAAAGACCTGAAAATCTCACTTTTTACAATATGGGACCTTTAATGTTAACAAACTAAAATACGACTCCTCACCCTCCGGACCCCTCATGCTGACGATGAAGCGGTCCAGCTGACAGCGCAGGAAGTTGCGTTCCTCCTCCAGCTCCTCGATGCGTTTCTGCAGCCAGGCGTTCTTCTCCAGAGTGACGTAGAGGTGAGCTCGCAGGTTCGAGACCAGGATGAACATGCTGTACTGAGAGTGAGGAGGCTCCTGAATCAAGGGCTCTGCAGGAGGAAAATATGAAGACATACAGTATCAGAGAAAAGTGTGTCTTCTAAAACCTCAGTCACAGTTTCAAGAAAATTTACCTTCAGTCAAAAAACATATATAACCACAGTCCTGTGGTTCTGATAGGTGGCATCTGTTCGGGTTAAAGGGGTGGGAGTAAATCACAAATAGATTTTCTCCTAAATAGTTTAGTTGCAACCTTTAATTCATTTAGTTTTTTGTATTGCATATATACAGACATACATACATACATAAAAAGAAGACAAACAGATGAAGAGATGTCTTTGATTTTGAAAACTGTGCTGTCAGAGTACTTTCCCCAATATTCCTCAGAACTTCCTTCAGTTAGATAAAATAGAGTGTATTTATATGAAATATATTTGTAAACTTTTACATTTTGACTTAAATTAATATCTGTGGGTTTTAACATGCCTGTCAAAAACAGGTTAATTGTATCTCAGAAACTATTTTCCATTTTTATTACCTCTCAGAATTCCCAAATTTACAACATCTATCGAACGCAGCATTAAAACTGTAACCTGCTGATGAACTAACTATCACAGTATGTTACTGCTACATCATAAAACTGGTCATAAGCTAGGAAGGAAAGCGGTGGTCATGTGTAGTAGACGTGGCATACCGTCCATCATCTGCTGACCCTGGTTCAGGTGATATGCAGGTGGTCTCTCAATGCTCTCCTCCAGAGGGAACGACACCTCATAGGCATCCAGATACAAACCTCCTCCTCCTCCTCCTCCACCTCCTCCTGATGATGAAGATGACTGGGGCATGTAGTGCTCTGACAATCACACACAAGACAACAGAACATTAGCAAGCTAAGTACCACAACTAAAGCTTATTTTCATTATAAATGAAGTATTGATATCAACTTTTATTAACTGATTTAAGCCTAACAAACATTGTTACAAACTGTGTTTTAGAGAATGAAACAAAGAGCACCTCCTATAGCCATTTCACACAGCACATATTTAATAAGTCTGTCTTTGTTTAGGCTAAAATCTACTAATTCATTTGATCAAGATGTGTCAGGATCAGCAAAACCTAGAAAATGTCAAAAATGAGCAAAAAAAACTGCCCACCACATTTTCCCAGAGCCCACATTGATGTCTAACAGTCTGAAACTCAAAGATATTCAGTTTATTATGATGTAAAACACCATTAAGAAGAAAATCCTTATATTTGAAAAGCTGGAACCAGAGAATGTTTCGCATTTTAGCTTCATAAAATCAACGATTTAAACAATAAATCAATATCTTAAAGTGTTGTAGATGAATTACTGTTGACTGACAAACTGTTTCAGCTCTTATGATTAAGTTAATAAGGTTATAACTTATTAAGGTTGTTCATTTAGTACATGTGCTTTACATAAAAACAGACAATAAAAGTATAATATAAACAATATAAGCTAAAACTTTATTTATCACCAGGGAAATTGTTGTAGGAAAGGGTGCAAATATAAAATATCAATAAAAGGTGCAAGTATAAAAAATATCAATAAACAAATATCCAAAATACAGGTATAAAATGCCCAAATTAAAAAGTTTTATTCGGTATTTAAAAAAACCACGAGGAAATAAATCAATAAAAAGAACATCAGTAAAATAGTCATAACATAGAAAACTGTAAAATGAGATATTAGGGCATTAAAAAGTGGCCTTTAAATGATCAGTTTATCAATAATTTTGATATATTTAAGAGGCAGAATAAGCCCAGAAACACACCACGAGCCGTTTAAATCTATATTATTGTCAAAAAAACACATAAAATAGACAATGAAGTCTATGAACAGACGTTGCATTTTGCTAATTATTACATTTAAAAGTCACGTTATGTTTGTAGCACCAGGTGGATAAACGCCATTTAAACGTAGCTGTTACCTGGCTGGTGTGAAGCGTCTCTGCTGGTTGGAGGATTCATGACTGAGACTCCTTCGGGTGACTGAGGAGTAATAAACAGAGATAATATATGATAAACTTGTTATTATTAGTCTTCAGTCGTCCTGTGTGCAGTTATACTTCTGTAATACAGCCTGAAAGCACCCGCAGCTGCCCGCGAGACCTCTTCCTCAGCAGCAATTACCTGATTATAAAATGGCTCCGACAAGTGAGACTAGCTCAGGTACGCGCATGCGCACTACGAGGGTTGTTCTCTCGCTTTAGAAAATAAAAGCTTTAATGTTCAGTCTGAACTCCTCATCACTTACTGACAGACGGAAGTGCTTCTTCTGTCTGTGCTTCATGAGGTTGAAGGGTTAAATGTTGGAACGGGTCCGACCGGAAACGTGTCACACCTGAGGGGGCCGGGCTCAGGTAGGTGGAGGAGAAGGTAGAAAAAAACACACGGAAGTAAAGAAAACCTGCACGAGAGAAGCTTCAGAAACAGCCAGAGAGATCTAGATTTAATGCAACTGGACGAACAACAATAAGAAGTGAGTTAAAGGAGAAGAAAGATGTTGTGGAATTAAATGATTTGTTTGATTTTATAGCAGAATTAAATGGAAGTGTTTGTTAGAGACAGACTCACCTGAGTGACTCACCTGAGGGGCTCTCTGCTCTGCTGGGATTAGGACGCACAATGAGAAAAGACTTTCAGATCAATATCCATCTTTATTGTTAAATTTGAACAATCTAATGTTTTTGTTGTCGTATTGAAAACTTAAAACCATGATGAAGTCCTGATTGAATCCTATTCTACCTGAAAACCATCGAAGAATGGACAGAATCCCACTGGATGTTGGTAGCTGGGAGGCTATCAAGGTGGTGGCTAATATTCATTGAATATTGATTAGACAATTAGTCAGTGGAGGAAGTATTCAGATCCTTTACTTTAAGCAAAAGTACCACACTGTAAATACTCTGTTACTAGTACAAATCATGCATTGAAAATGTTACTTAATCAGGAAAACCTATTTAAAGTATTAGAAGTAAAAGCACTCAATGCAGAAAAAATGTCCCCTGTGACTGTTATACAATTATATATATTATATCATTAGATTATTATTACTCATGCATTAATGGAATAGCAGGATTTTACTCTTGTGGAGCTCATTTTTAGCTGTTTTGTGTCGGACTGCAACGAATAATTGTTTTCAGTGTGGATTAATCTGCTGATTATTTTCTCCATTAATAGATTGATTATTATTTATTATTATAATTTAATTTCTTCTTATTATTATTATTAATTTATAAATACAAGTTAAATTATTAAAAGGAAAATAAACAAATCCTCACATTTGAGAAGCCGCAACCATGAAATGTTTTTATATGAAAAAAGACTTAAAACGGTTGTCAAAATAGTTGGCAATTAATTGTCTGTCAATCAACTAATTGATTAATCAACTTAATCGTTTCAGCCTTACATGTCTAAACTGTTGGGTAGTTTAATTTATAACAAAACATCATATTTTATAAGCTCTTCCTATTAATTATTTGGAAAGTAACTAAAGGAGTCGGATAAATGTAGTGGAGTACAAGACAAGATAAGATAAGATAAAATGAACCTTTATTAATCCCCGTATGGAAATTCAGGTGTCAAAGCAGCAAACATCAGCAAACATCAGCAAACAGAGTGAAACACAGGAGAGGTAAAGGTATACAAAAATTATAAAAACAATAAATAGAGATATAAAAGATACAGAGTGAATGGGTGAACATAGTGTGTACAGTCTGTCAATAAATAAATGTAGTATGTACAATAAATAAATGTAATATGTGCAGTCTATAAAGTGGTATATGGGATGTATAGTGTAAAGTGCACCAGTGGTTAGAGTCCAAGATGGTTGCAGATGTTGCGTGTTTAAAGTGCTTAAAGTCCTCATAGTTCTCATATGGGGGTCAGCCTTGGTTGTGGAGCCTGATCGCTACCAGCATGAAGGACTGACCCAGGCGCTTTGTGTTGTGCTGAGGGGGGATGAGTCTATGACTGAAGGTGCTCTTGACTAGCTCATCATGGAGGGGGTGGGAGGGGTTATCCAGGATAGCGTCCAGCTTCCTCCTCATCCTCCCCTCTGCCACCATCTCCAGATCGTCCAGTTCAGATCCAACTACAGAGCTAGCCTTCCTCACCAGCCTGTTTAGTTTGTTGGCCTCCTTTGTGTTGGTGTTACCCCCCCAACATGCCACGGCAAAGAAGAGGACACTGGCTACTACAGACTGGTAAAACATCTGCAAAAGAAAAAACTCAATTAAAGTACAAGTAGGCCACCTTAAATTTGTACTTGCAGTACTTGAGTAAATATACTCGGTTACGTTCTACGAGTGCAATTAGTTAGTTCATCAACAGAAAAAGTATCGGCAACTAATTTGATCATTGATCAAGCCACAGATCATTGTACAGGTGAGGTGCTGTTTCCTGCTTCGACATTTCAGCCTGTCGCACCTCCGCCAGTGCCATTTGGTCAGGTCAGCTGCAGGGTCATCAGCTGGAAACCGTCGTTCACTGATGTTTCGCCCCCTATGTCAATACATCTCCCGGCGGGGGGGCAGTGGTGTATTGGGGCCGTCTCCCCGCCAACCCCTGCAGCTGCCTTTACAGGAGGTGTTGCCCCCCAACTACTATCTTTCCTCCAGAGCCACAACCAGTAGTTGGCTTTCTCTGCCTCCTCTCCTAGCCCCTTCACAGCTCTCCGCTGGTTTGACCCCGTCATGCCGGCACCACGGAGCAGTTGGACTACTGCTTTGCTGACAAAGCCCCGGCGTCCGACCTCCACGGGATAAACCTTGGCTTTCCAGCCAGCCTCTTGGCATTCCGCCGCCAGCTCTGAGTACTTTAGATGTTTCCTTTCGTGGGCTGCTGTCAGGCCCTCTCCCCAGGGGATAGTAAGCTCAATGATGAGGACCCTTCTCTCCACTGCAGACCACGAGACGATGTCTGGCCGGAGAGTGGTTGTAGTGATCTCTCTCGGGAAGACCAGCTGCTCTCTGCTGGGTCTGAATATGGTGTTCCTCTCGTGTGCAGGTACTATGAGCGTGCTGCCTGGCTTGACGATTGTTGTTAGGGTAGACATTGCTGTTTCTTGGGTGCGGTTTTCTGCTACCCTACATTTCTCCAGGACCTCGGCCAGTTTGGCCAGGACTGGGTCATGGCGCCACCTTGCATCCTGATAAGGTGTGCTGGAGACTTGCCTTGATGTTGCTACACAGCGGGCAGCCAATTTCTAATCAAAATAAAGAAATATGTAAGAATGTAATACATGTATGTATTAATTAAAACATTTTTTGAACTGGTTTAATGCTGATTTAATAACCCATGTTGGGAACATGACAAATCCTTCTTTCCTTTCCTCTCTCCTAATCATATCATTCATTTTATGAACCAGTTTTCAAAGTAATAACAGCCTTTCTTGTCTTCTACAGTCTGACGATGGGTCTGTGTGACGGCCTCTCTCACTGTAAACTGGCTCTGGCCTTCGCTGTGTTGATGGACTTACTGGGAGGAACCGCTCTGCTGGTGGGAGTCTTCGCCCCCCTGGAGATCAAAGGACGGGACTTTGGAGACTTACTGGTTTATACTGGTAGGAAATAACTGTCCTATAGTAGCAGGATGATGCAAAATAGATATGATGAGTTACAAATGCATAAAGTAGAAAAAAGAGGAATCAGATAAAAGTAGAAAACATTCAGTCTTTGGAGGGTGAGGTACTCTTAATTATGTTCTTATTATGATCACCTGAAGGACTTATGGTTACTTTATTTATTATTAGTGGAATAAACGTGTTAAAACACATAAAGCAAAAAAAAAAGTTAAACATAATGAGCTATATTTTTGTTTACAGGATGATATAAACTGTAAAAAAAAATAATCAATGAGGAAACAAAATAAGAAACACAAGAAAGAGAAACATAAAAAATCACAGGAAATGCAGAATATAGGGCCATTTATTGGCATGCAGATGACAAACTGAATATTAGGAGGTATAACTGCTAGTTTTTAATATTCGTGTTTCGCTTCATATGGGTTGTAAAATTGTCATTCACATCATCTATATATACATACAAGCATAGAGACATATGTGCATATATGTGGAAATAGAAGAAGATTCAAATAGAAACAAGTTTAAATGGGATTTAAAGCCAGGGAATCAGATAACAACAGAAAAACATGTTAAACACAATTAAAAGCCAGAGAATAAAAATGGGTCTTAAGGTGCATCTTAAAAGCATCATTAACATCACCTATATATGGATTTTAAATTACTTAATTTTATGTACAGTGTTGACTTGCTCTGGATTGTATGTGAATGTAATTTTATGTATATAAATTCAATTCTTGTTTATCATGTAATGTGTTATGTATTGTATATTAGAGGACCCACAGAAGATTATCTGGTTGCCATGGCATCAACTAATGGGGATTCTTTAAAGGTCCCATATTATAAAAAAAGAGAGATTTTCATGTTTTTTTTTTTATTATTATAAAGCAGGTTTAAGTCCTATATAAATACTGTGAAGTATCGAAATCGCTCAATCTACAGGGAAATACACACAGCCCGTATTCAGAAACTCTGCATTTGAAACAAGCTGTCAGGATTTCTGTCCATTTATGATGTCACAAATATACATTATTTAGACCCTTTTACACAGATTTAAACGTTAACATTCTAAATGTGTCCCAGGTTATTTGTGGTTTCAGTGTATGTGAATGTCATCAGCTGACAGGAAGTAAACATGGATTCAAGCTATTGCCTTGCAACGCAATTCTGTTGCAATTTCGTCACAATTCCGTTGAAATGCGCTAAAACAGAGTGTTTAAGACAGAGGGTAAATATAGGCATATTCAGGCCAACACTAAAAGGAAAATAAAGGTTTTTTTGAACATCACAGTATGTAAATCATGTTCTAGTAGAAACACAAAACACAAGTATGAACCTGAAAATGAGCATAATATGGGACCTTTTTAAAGGGACTATTTGTAACTTTCAGAATTGCTTGTTAACAGCGACACCTGTGGCCGTGAAATCAACGAAAGTCAGCGTAGGGCTCGCGCTTGCTCGCTCTAAATAGACCTGAACGAGCATCGCTCAAAATAGTGAGGCGACACATGTCAGATAAAATCACAATATCACTCTATATTTCAGCTGCTGGGCAGTAATGTTAGCTGACCAGACCAAGGTCTCTCCATGAACATGATTTAGATCTGATCCTAGTGTTGGCTTTTCCTGTCTCACCCTCCTGCGCCCCAGGGAGACACCGGCAACCGGAGCCTCTCCTCCGCTGCCTGCTTGCATTCACTGACACAGCGCGCACCAACAGAGGTTTTCCGTGTCTTGTGAAGTGACGAGCCTCTGCAGAGAGAAACGTGAACCGTGACACCGGCACCCGGTGTCTCCCTGTGGGCGCAGGAGGGAGACGGTAACGTTTCTCTCTGGAGGAGCTGCAGCATTTATTTCTGCACAAACGTCCACTGAACATTCACTAGATATTCTCAGAGCTAAACTAACTCTTCTGCAGTGTGGAGTGAGCGTGCGTTCATGTCTAGAGGTGGAGCGAGTACGCAAGAATGCGCGCTCTGTCTGAATGAAGGCGAGCAGGCAGAGGAGACGAGGCTCCCGGCATACATGAGCGCGCATACGCGAGCGCGCATGTGTGCCGACCCGCTACATTTATGCGCTTACAAAGTTACAAACAGTCCCTTTAAATAAACAAATAAAACACATTACTAGAAGATAAGATATAACTTTATTTATCCCGAGGGAAATTGTTGTGCTCAGTTGCAGTATGAAGTAGGAAAGAGTGCAAATATAAAATCTCAATTAACAGATATTAATAATCCAAAATATATACAACGCCACTTCCTGTTGTGGTGGAAATAGAATAAGTGAAATAACACTGAAAGGTGATGACTGATGTGTGTGTGTGCAGGAGTTCTGTTCGTGCTGATGTCTCTGGCCGGTTGGGTGTTGTGGTACAGCGGAAACATCGACGGTCTGACGTCCAGGAAGGAGCTCGGACACATCAGCAGCGCTGTCGACCGGCTGGCTCGCAACCTCAGCCGCAAGATCCGCACGTACAGGAGCAACCGCTGAGCCCCCGGACAGGAAGTCTGAACACATTTCAGATTAAAAGTCTGCTGTTTGTCAGTATTAATATGAGATACAGACACAAACGTGTTACAAGCATGTAAGAAACATTTCAGAAAATTTTATAGATGTGAAACTGATGTTCTGTTACAAAGTCGAGATATTGATGTTTTATTATGATTAGTATTTTTATAGTGTTTTAGGTGGTCTCTTTGGATTTCAATAAATTCATTTTTTTATACATTATAAATGTCTGTTTTTATTACAACAATATACAATGAATTCTTTATTCACAACTAAGTGTAATATAATTAGACTAGCATACATTTTTATGAGCTAACAAGACAAACAACAAAACTGAACTTACATACTTTAAATATTGATATATATGTATACAGTATAGCACTGTATAGGTCATTACACATGTTCATAAATAACAGGACCACCCATTGAGAGCAAAACATACTCTGGATTGTAAATTATATTACTGCACATTAACTGTATATTATCTTATTATATAGCATATTCGTGTTGAGTAATTTTACATAATTCATATATTACTGAATGCTGTTATATAGTTTTAATTTATTATTCTATGTCTTATTTCATTATTTTAGCCTACATTTATTTCCCATCTATTATCTGTATATTTTATATTTAGCTCAATATTAAACAACTTTACCTTGATGCATAAATACATATTGTGCATATTATATTCTGTACTTCACTCAGGAATATCAGGAGTCTGTACTTTAGCTTTAAATCTGTTTCTGCACATATGGTTAGAATACGTTAGAACAGCATTAAAAACACAATAAAAGAAAATAAATAAATCAAAAATACATTTATAGTGTGTTTAAAGTGCAGTAAGTTGCCTCAAACCCAATAAGGTAAATACACTGAACATTTATTTACAAATTGTACTGTATTATAATTCCAATTTATCATGTATTCCTACTTACTTTTCCCCTTTACTTTCTCCTCAGCATACATCTTTATCTGGTTTGTTTCTTGTGCTGCTGTAGCATTCATTTCTCCTGGCTGGGGATCAATAAATAGTTATTTTTCTTATCTTATATTCAGAGTAATTAGCAGATCTATAATCTGTACTGACCTCTACTGGTGACCAATGGGGATTACAACAACACATGTAGAACATTTTCCATCTGTGGCCTGTGCAAGACAGCAGAGTTGATATTATATGATGCCTATAGAATATGTTTATTTTCTATCTACAGGTGAAGATTGTCTCTACTGCCCCATCAGAATGAAAAATAGATATTATGCTCAGAATTTTTTTACAGGGCTGATGAATGAACTCCACCTGAACTCACCTCCATAAAAAGAAGCTAAGTAAAGAGGAGACCTGACCTGACATCAGATTTTCTCTCCACCAAGAAGGAAGTTTCCCTCTGACACGTCTCAGATAATCTGATTCACCTGAAGGCAACGGCCATGTCTGGGGGTTACACAGTAACGGATTACTCAACTGTGGGATTATTGTAACCTCCTCCACAGCAACCAGTTAATCCCCAAAACAAGTCAAATCACATCTATTACAGCGTTTGTAAAACAAACAGAAAACAGAAACATCACACCTTAAAATAGTGATTAGTGTTAGTGATTTAACAGATCAGAAAATAGTTTTGCTGTAGTTAGTTTTTTGAAAAGGGGATGCCATATTTAGATTGATAAAAACAATAAGAATCATAATCAGAATAATAACTTTATTTATAGAGCACTTTTCATACAAGAGATGTAGCTCAAAGTGCTTTACAAATGAAAATAAAAATGCAAAACATTCAGACAGATAGACAATAACATGAGACAATAAGATGACAGAAGGTGCTAAAGTACATTAGTGAAATAAACAAAAACAGAGACCATTAAGAATAATAAAAATGAGAAAATTAGTAAAAAAAATAATAAGTTAAAATACATAATGATAATAATAAAATTACATTAATTATAAGACAAATTAAATAAATAGGTTTTCAGCTATTTTTAAAAAAATATTCACAAAGTAACTATAATATTGTTATTAGTTGGAGATGGTAATTAAAGGTCCAATATTGTAAAAAGTGAGATTTCCATGTCTTTTATATTGTAAAGCAGGTTTAAGTCCTAT
Organism: Sebastiscus albofasciatus; assembly: GCA_916701655.1. Classification (NCBI taxonomy): domain Eukaryota; kingdom Metazoa; phylum Chordata; class Actinopteri; order Perciformes; family Sebastidae; genus Sebastiscus; species Sebastiscus albofasciatus. Next base: position 183,293 of record CAKAOI010051769.1, read on the forward strand.
ATAAATACTGTTAAACTATCAAAATGCTTAATACACAGAGAAATACACACAGCCCGTATTCAGAAATTGTGCGTTTGATACAAGCCGTTAGGATTTCTGTCCATTTGTGATGTCACAAATATACAATATATAGACCATTGCACGGTTTTAAATGTAAACATTCTAAATGTGTCCCCGTTTATTCCTGGTTGCAGTGTATGTGAATGACATCAGATAAGATAAGATAAGATCAGATATTCCTTTATTAGTCCTGCCGTGGATACATTTTCAGTGTACAGCAGCAAAGGGGATAGTGCAAAAAACAAGATGAATCAGCTAACACAGTAAAAAAAGAGCTAAACAAAGTGTAACAAAATATGAACCATTTAAATAGGAGGAAGTGTAAAAATAGGAGCAGTATATACAGTATTGACAATAAACAGACTATTAACAAAGTTGCACAAGTGGAAAATTATATTGCACAGTGAGAATGAATGAATGAATGAAATTCCACCTGAAAATATCAGGTTATTGTCAGTTTTTGGTGTGTAAGTGTACTGGTTGTGGAGTCTCACAGCTGCAGGAAGGAAGGATCTGCGATAGCGCTCCTTCACACACTTTGGGTGGAGCAGCCTATCGCTGAAGGAGCTCTCCAGTACTGAGATTGTGTCCTGCATGGGGTGGGAGTCATTCTCCATCATGGATAACAGCTTAGTCATTATCCTCCTCTCATCCCACCACCTCCACTGTGTCGAGGGGGCATCCCAGGACAGAGCTGACCTTCCTGATCACTCTGTCTAGTCTCTTCCTCTCCGCAGCCGAGATGCTGCTGCCCCAGCAGACCACTTCATAAAAAATGGCTGATGCCACCACAGTGTCATAAAAGGTCTTCAGGAGAGCCCCCTGCACTCCAAAAGACCTCAGTCTCCTGAGCAGGTAGAGTCTACTCTATTACAGCATGTATACATGTTCTAGTAGAAACACAAAATACAAGTATGAACCTGAAAATGAACATGATATGGGACCTTTAAATGTATTATATATGAAAAGTAACCTTGACAATCCAGATCTTGAATTCTGCTCAAGATCTGTATTATTTTGGTGGTTACAGGGGTTAAATATTACACCAAATATTCTCTTCAATAACATATTTTTTCCTAAATGGGAAGTTTGTATTTTCTTCCTCCTCTTTCTGGAGTGTCAGATCTTATCTAAATTTGTCATAAAATTGGTATCTGGGCACAAATATTTATAACTTTTAAGTGAGCTTTCAGTCAGAGACCGTCTTTGCCTGGCAAATAAATGAAAAAAACTGATATTAGATTAAACTGTTGCACCAATGTGAGTGTGTTTCTCCCCAGTTTACCTCTGTTTATTAAGCTATAGCACCTGTTGGGTTCACTTACAAATCTAATCTATTTAAGATTCAGTTTGACTTGTTTTTCTGGGTCTGACAGCTCACCAGACTTTACCTGAGTCGCCCTGATGTTAAATCCCAGACCATGTGGTAAACCAAGTGGATTAAATCTGAACTACAGCAAACTGATTCGTATTTGTCACTACTTTTATTAACCCAAGTTTGCTCTAAACTCAGATCTGTCTTTCAAGTCATTTACTTGCTGGTGATGAAGACTTTGGTATTGTACCTCCACAGCTCTGTGACCCTCAGTATGTCAAACCCCCCCTTCACCCACCAACACCACCCTGAATGACCTCATATGAACTGAGCGTGAGCAGGGTATTCCCCTGCAGACAGTCTTTGTGCAACTAGTAATTAGATTATGAGGACAAGTAGCATGTTTTCACCAGCAGGTGAAGTCAGGACGTTCACCTCAGAGATGTCAAGTCTCAAATTCAAAATCTCATGTGTGACTTCTTGCAGCCTGAATGGTGAATATTAGAAGGTTTCCACACAGATAAAGTGTTGACTGAGCTCACCAGGAAAACATCAACATTTTTATTTTAACACTTAAAATGTTCACGTTTTCCTGACAAGCAACCAGTGGTGGAAGAAGTGTTCAGATCTAAAAGCAGCAATACTACAGTGTAGAAATACTCTGTTACAAGTAAAAGCCTTGCATTCAAAATCCCATATTGTAAAAAGTAAGATTTTCATATCTTTTATATTATAAAGCAGGTTTTAGTGCTATATAAATACTGTAAAAGTATCGAAATATTCAATATACAGAGAAATACACACAACTCATTTTCAGAAATTGTACGTTTGAAACAAGCCGTTAGAATTTCTGTCTATTTGTGATGTCACAAATATACAATATTTAGACCATTACACAGTTTTAAATGTAAACATTCTAAATATGTCTCAGTTTATTTCCTGTTGCAGTGTATGCAAATAACATCAGCTGACAGGAAGTAAACATGGACCCAAACTTATGCCTAGCAACGCAATTCCGTTGTAATTCTGTTGAAATGCGCTAAAACGGAGCGTTTCAGACATAGGGTAACTACAGGTATATTCAGACAGAAAGAATGAGGAAAATAAAGTTTTTTTTTAACATTACAGCATGTAAACATGTTCTAGTAGAAACACAAAATACAAGAACGAACCTGAAAATAAGCACAATATGGGACCTTTAAAGTACCAAAAGTACATGTTATGCATGTTGGCCCATTTTAGAATAATATTACTGGATTATAATTATTCATGCATTAATGTGTTCATCACTGTACTGCTGCAGCTGGTAATGGTGGAGCTAACATTATATACTGCTGGGTAGTCCATAATAATACATCATAATATATTTTGTATTAATTACCTGAATCTGCAAGTAAAGCTGCCAAACAAATTTAATGGAGTAAAAAGCACAACATAGGCTTCCAAAGTGTATTGGAGTAGAAATACAAAGTTTCATAAAATGGAAGTAGAAATTGTATTTAAGTACAGTACTTGTGCTGTACAGTATTAGTTACATTCCATCACTGCAAGCAACCTCTGTTTGGGTGGGAGGACCTTTTGAGTCTCAAAAACTCTGCCACATATATTGAAATGCCCACAAAGTCAGTGTAGTTGTGGTTGTTTAAAGCAGCTATAATCAATATTTTTATATTAACAGTGAATCAAATGACTATGCGTAATGTGACAGGTGTTGCTCATAGTGAGAAACTCACAGAGAATCATCACCAGACTGTAGTTTCCCTCAACAGTACGGATCATTTTAGCGTCTTTCAGCTCATTGTTTTGGTTTTCCAGTTTGTTGTTTTGGTTGACTCTCATGGCTCTCATCAGCTAGTGACCAGCTGGTGAATGTAGTGGAGCATTTAGCAGCTAAAGAGCCACATTTCAAGAGTTCATGGAGACCGAAACAGAGCTTAAAGCAGGGCAAATATTGCATTTACGTTCACATTTACAAGGTGGAAACATAGACTGTATATAAGAAGTGGACGTAGTCACCGTGACCCCACCCATTAGTTTTGGACTGCTGTTTTGAAGCCTCGAGTATGGCATTTTGTCCATCGCCACCTTGGTTATTTACAACCAGAAGTGACACAAGAGGGGGGAGCAAGTATAACTGAACACTGAATAAGAGATTTTTAGGCAACCAAAATGTTTCATGAACTGTGAAGGGGTTAAAGTTATAAGACGAAAACACAGACAAGTCCCAGACCGGACAATGCCGTGGTAACGACCTGTCAATCACAAGGTAGCCACGTCCTAAAGCATCATCATACTGTATTGAGACAGTAAACTCATGTTTACGATGTTTACTGAGGTAATAAATCAAGTGAAAAGTAGGCTCATTTTCTCATAGACTTCTATACAATCAGACTTCTTTTTGCAACCAGAGGAGTCGCCCCCTGCTGGCTGTTAGAGAGAATGCAAGTTTAAGACACTTCAGCTTTGGCTTCACTTTTCAGACCTGGAGGTTGTCCACTGAGTGGAAGTGGTAAATAAGTTTGCCATATCAACTTAGTGTAGTGTTCACAATTTGTTTCACTGCCCCCAAATGGCCAAAAAAAAAAATCAAGTTTAATGAGCAAATAACCAACTTTGAAATTGTATTTGGGAATCGACCATGTCACTTTGTCCATGTTTTATTTGCTTCAGTTATTTCTAAATGATGAACAGCCATGCTGTACATTTCCATGCATGAAGAAGACCAAAGTAAAGTTGTTTATTTGTTCTATACATTGACTCTGAAATGCTGCTCATGTGACTCCAAAGTCATGAAGGTTTTTTTGTTCGAATGTACATGTACATGAATCCTGCAATTTTCTTCAATCGTCCGGCTGCCTATAGATCTGACCTCCCTCTGCTCCCTCGACTAGTATCCACCCTGGAAGTCATGATACTCATTAAGTTGTCTAGATTAAACATTCCTATTCTGGGAATAGATTCCTGAAGGTCGGGCCAAAGAGCTTTGATAATACTTATCAGCTCCGTTCTGGTCACCAGCGATTTTCCATCCCCTGTATTGACTCTCTGTCTGCTATGCATTGCTGCCAAATCCTCCTTAGACTGCCTAACACCACCACCTTTACTGCTCCTCTCTCTGTCTCTCTCTCTCTCTCTCTCTCTCTCTCTCTCTCTCTCTCTCTCTCTCCTTTTCCTAACTTTTAATCCCCCTCTCCTCCCAATTAAAGGATTCTCTTTCTTAGAACTCAATCTAAACAAGGTTGGGGGTTAAAGGTGAGATTGCGTCAGGTAAAGGTTTGTCCCAAGAGCCAAGGGACGAAAACTGCTCATCCAATAAAACCAGACTCTTTAGTATTTGGAGCCTGAAGGGAAAATCCCTGATCTAAAAGAAGACAGATCTGGACGATAAACAGAAGATGAAGTAGGAACAACCTGGGTGCTTCCCAAACGTTTTACACTTCAGCTCAAAAACGACTGGCAGAATCAAAATGGTTAGTTGATGCTCCATTTTGGGAAAAGATCCAAAAATATTTAAACCTTTTGGACTGAAATAAACCTATTGATTGACTCAAACGTCAGTGGGCGGAGCAAAAAAGTTGCGGAGCATCCAAACAGTCAAAACCTTTGTCCATAGTTACTTAAAGGGTGCATTTAAGTTTTGAGATGGTAAAATTGAAGAAAAGAGGCAAAATCAGATTTGACTGGCAAATAAGACACTGTGATCAAACAATGTTTATGCCCAACACGTGTATGGCAAAGGAGTTTGTGGTTTCAGGGGATTGTTCAATTAAAATTATTCATGATTTATGGGGCTGTGACTCAGAGGGTACAGCAGGTCGTCCACCAATCGGAAGGTCGGTGGTTTGATCCCCGGCTACTTCGGGTCACATGTCGATGTGAGCAAGACACTTAACCCCAAATGCTCCCGAAGGCTGAGCCATCGGCGTGTGAATGAGTATTTAGATTAGATCCTGATGGGAAAAGTTGGCACCTTGCATGGCAGCCTCTGCCATCAGTATATGAATGTGTGTGTGAATGGGTGAATGCTGACATGTAGTGTAAAGAGCTTTGAGCTGTCGGAAGACTAGAAAAACAATATAAATGCAAGTCCATTTACAGTTTGTGCAAAAAAAAAAAAAGCCTGTTAATAAAAGCAAAATGTGTTAAAGCAACCATTGGGCTACGTCCGGGTCTGAGAAGTGAAGTCAATGCTGAAGTGCCTTCTGGTTGCAAAATCAAAGTCTGATTGTATAGAAGTCTATGAGAAAATGAGCCTACTTCTCTGTTGATTTATTCCCTCAGTAAACATTGTAAACATGAGTTTATGGTCTCAATTGCTAGTTTCAAGTCTTCTTCAATACAGCATGATGTTCATTTAGTAAATTATGGTCCCATTTAGAGTCAGATAGACCATAAAGCAGAGGATGCTTTAGGGCGGGGCTACCTTGTGATTGACAGGTCGCTACCACGGCGTTATCCGATCTGGTAGTTGTCCGTATTTTTGTCTTAGAACTTTAACCCTTTCACAGTTTGTTTTCGGTTCATGAAAGGTATTTTTAACCTTTTTGGTTTGTCTTCTTGTATTCATATCAGTGATCAATCATGTGAATAGATGATAACAGCCTTCTGAACATACTAGTAGGTGTAGCAGGCCCCTTCTAACCCATATCTATGAGGCATTGATAACACCCATTCAATCGTCTGAAAACATTCAAAGCGGGTGTTTGGGAGGGAGGGCTGAGCAAAAACACATCATGGAATATGACCATAAGCACAAAAAAAACAAACGTGTCTCCTGGTGTTTATTTCCTGCATTATTTTTTGTGATAAAGCCAGTGAAATATTTATCTGTGACATGCTAAAATACAGACACAAAGTCAGACTCAATAATGTCTTGTTACACAGCAACAATAACTATGTAAAGTTTGCTAACTAAAACTAGTGAAATGAGTAGGTGTACAGCTTATTGGTTATTAATTTTTCATTTGTATGGGGAAGATAGTATTTTTCTTCTTCATTTAGAAGCTACATAATCTTGCTTTAAGAAGCTATTTTACTCAGAAGGTGACATTGGTTTTGCATGTCCTTTGGCAGAGCTCTCCAAAGCCTCGGCAGCCAGATGGCAAAATCCAAATCACCTGGGGAGCCGTGGCCGACGGTGCCAAGAGGGAGGCAGGGTGCTGAAGTTCGGCCTCAGCACGTCAGCAGAGGAATTAAGTTGTTTTATTTAATACGGAAGAGAGATCAGCGGTTTGCCAAGAGAGCTTATTGTGGTTGCTGCTCTATACTTGTCCTGAGATAAAGACTCAACAGTGGGTGTGTGGAGGATGTCTGCAGACATGTCATCTTAATCAGGCTGAATGCACATACTGTATAGAGTCTGTTGTTGTTGTCGTTACTGTGCTTGGTGCCATTATCTAGCAGGAGTTGGTTTCTGAGTTTACACCTCGATCCACAGCAGCCACTCAGAGTTCAGCTGGTGCTTTGCTTCATGCTCGCTCATTGTAGGTAACAATGCTAACATACAAAACATGCAAGTATGCAACAAGCATATTTTACTCAGTAAAAGTAGTACCACCACAGTATAACCATACCATGTTACAAGCTAAAGTCCTGCATTCAAAATCAAAAGTAAAAATACACAAGTATTAAGATCAAAATGCACTTTAAAGTATTAAAAGTAAAAGTATTCCTTATACTAAATGACCCACTCAGAGTCTTATATACAGTATGTTCTATATATCGTATATATATTTTTGGAATATTATTATTATTGATGCATTTATGTAAGCAGCATTTTATTGTTGTCATGATAGAGCTAATTCACATGTATATCTTCCTTCCAGTCCTTTGCTTTGTGTAAAAATGCACTTAAAAGTTCAGCCAAAGCTAATACGAGGCTTCTGCAGTCAGTGTGTGAGTATTACGGCTGTCAATCGATTAAAAAATATATGTATATATTTATTATTGGAAATCAATTAACATTGCAAAACAATGACAGATATTGTCCAGAAACCCTCACAGGTACTGCATTTAGCATAACAAATATGCTTGAATCATAACATGGCAAACTGCAGCCCAACAGGCAACAACAGCTGTCAGTGTGTCAGTGTGCTGACTTGACTATGACTTGACCCAAACTGCATGTGATTATCATAAAGTGGGCATGTCTGTAAAGGGGAGACTCGTGGGTACCCAGAGAACCCATTTTCATTCACATATCTTGAAGTCAGAAGTTAAGGGACCCCTTTAAAAATGGCTATGTCCGTTTTTCCTTGCCAAAATTTAGTGTAAGTTTCAAGTGTTATTTAACCTCCTTCTAGACAAGCGTTATTAATGCGTTAAAAAAATGAGCGATATTAATGTGTCAAATTTGACAGCCCTAAAAAATACACAAGTATTAGCATAAAAATGTACTCAAGTAAAAGTATTCCTTGTGCAAAATGACCCCACTCAGAGTACAGTACATTACAGTATATTCTCTCTCTATATATATTATTGGAATATTATTATTGATGCATTTTAATGTTGTCAAGATAGAGTTAATTCACATTTATATCTTAAAATAATACTGACATGCCCATAAGTACATTACAAAGGGTTACTGGTCTAGTGTCCATACTGGCTGCAAGGAGATCCCTTCTTAAAGGTCCCATATCGTGCTCATTTTCAGGTTCATACTTGTATTTTGTGTTTCAACTAGAACATGTTTACATGCTGTAATGTTAAAAAAAAACATATTTTCCTCATACTGTCTGCCTGAATATACCTGTGTTCACCCTCTGTCTGAAATGCTCCGTTTTAGTACATTTCAACAGAATTGCTTGCTAGGAAACAGCTTGGGTCCATGTTTACTTCCTGTTAGCTGGTGTCATTCTGCAACAGGAAATAAACTGAGACACAATTAGTATGTTTACGTTTAAAACTGCGTAATGATCTAAATATTGTATATTTGTGACATCACAAATGGACAGAAATCCTAATTGCTTGTTTCAAACGTACAATTTCTGAAAACAGTCTGTGTGTATTTCTCCATCTATTGAGCGTTTTGATAGCTTAACAGTAATTATATAGCACTTAAACCTGCTTTCTAATATAAAAGACATGAAAATCGAATTTTTTACAATATGGGACCTTTAAAGTGATTTTAAGTGAACAGTTCTTTGCTTTGTGTAAAAATGCACTCCATGTTCAGGTGAAGCTAATACGAAGTTTCTGTAGCCAGTGCTATATAAAGTTAAATAAAGCAAGTACATTTCAAAGTTACAATGTTTTAGCTTGAAATTCCCTCTGTGCAGTGTTTCCTTGCGTGAGGGATACATGTGAGCATGTGAGAATTGTTTTGTTTTGTCTGGGTGATGAATTAGCAGTAAGCCCACTTTACGACCATGAGATACATTAACGTGAGCTGGTAAAGAGGTGAGGGAGGGGAGAGGGTAAGTTAAATACCCCTCCACTCATGACCTCTGTGTCCTGGAGAGTTCAGATAATTCCTGCTGCCTCCCCACCGTGCTTCAGTCAGGTAGCACACACCTATCGAGGGAACACCCTATAAAGCAGGTGTACTGTGGTTGGAAGTAGATGTGTTTTCTGTGTAGACTGACAGATGGTGGATGAGCAGTCAACACTCAGTTAAGCACATTTAAATCGCAGAGCCACTCGCTGGATTTAAACTGTTAAGTCTTGGCCAGTGCGAAGGTCCAAGGTAGTTTGGGGGAACGACTCACTTTTACTTTGTCACTTCACTTGATCAGGTTTATTTTTCACAGCAGATCAAACCTGCAGTGTGCTCGTAATCAGGCAACATTTCAGTGCCAGGTTCAGTCAGCTGACTTGTTTACAGCTACAGCTCGAGACAGGAGTCAAGCTGCAGGCGATTCTTGTAGTCTGAAGACTTTTGATGCAACTTTTACCTTGTGTCACAAACCTCCATCGTGCCTGTCACTCTCATCATATCTTTTATTTCTGTTCACTGAAGCAATTTACAATACTGGCAATATTGACAATGCAAATATCCTTAACAATAGTGTTTCTCCTGGTGCTTTACTCACGAAAAGGTGTAAAAGACTCTTAAACAACTCATGGACCATCATGGGATACTAACAGTCTCCAAAGAAGCTATCATGAACTGGATGAAAGTCAGTCTTTGGTTATTTAATTTGGAAAAAGACATTTACTGATAGCGAGTCACTGTAAAAATGGAAATTTAGATTTTTTTTTCTTCTATTTTGTTTATTAAGTCACGTCAAGTTTACCAAGGATTCTTTAAGCTTAAGTGTGATAACTAAACTAAATTAAAATCTCTGGCCTCTACTTAGTCTTAAAGAGAAAATTCACCCTAAAACTAGAGACCATCTTGCAATAGGATAACACCAGCTGCGACGCCAAATCGGGCCAGGAACGTAAAGTCGGGGGCCAATGGCCCCTTCACCACTTCCTACCCCCCACTACTTCTGCCCCCTCTTGCTTTGACCACAACCATCTTTGAACTCAACCTTCATTTTGATCTCAACTACACACCTGTAAAGTTTTGTGACTGCATCTTGCACAGTTGTAATCCTATCGTGGTGACAAAATCTGTCCACCGACCAATAGACAGAAATATAAACACCTGGCAAAGTACTCAAAACTTCTTCTGTTGTAGTTCCCGCTACAGTAGTTGTCTCCCGGACCACATTTTGCTGTGATGACGCACACACAAACAATGCCAGGGTCGCTGTTGCGGCTGGTAAAAATTACTGGTGAAGAATGTTAGGAAAATGTATTTCCTTCACAACCTCAAATTTTACATTGCCATCATTTCAAATATGTGTGGAGCAGTTTTCTTTTTGCAAAAAAAAAGCCTGTTAATAAACTTTTTTTTTTCAAAAAGTAACAGAATAAAATTAGCCATCTAATTATTTACTTCAAAGTCTAAATTTGAGGAGTGACCAAAAAAACCTTGCCCAGAGGTTTGTATGTATGCACAAGAGGTCAGTAACATAAGAGGGAACATAATAAGTCCAGGATGAAGTACAAATGAATGGTAAAAAGACGCTAAATGGGAGAAAAATGAATTGATATATGATATATATGATATAGTTTAATAATGTAGTTATACATATATATTTTTTTTAAAAGCAAATTACAGTACTCCATCACTGTGTACTTCTTGTTTTTGTCTGTATGTGTCTTTTTTTGCTGCAACCTGTGAACCTGAAAAACACCTTCTAGATAGATGAGACTTGGCCAGTTGACAACAAAAAACAAACAAACAAACAAAAAAAAAAGCTCAGGGGTTCACATGAGTGCTGCTGTGGCTCCGCCTCAGGGTGATCCAATTTAATTGACTTATCTCAACAAGTGGAGGCTGATTTCCTCTGCTGCTCACAGACAGATCATCAGTGTTTGCCTTGGACTCCTCAGCTGCTCACACAGGTAGGAAACGAACAGAGCTGCGCTACACTGGCAACATGAAATATCACTGTCCTTAAGACTCAAGAAACTGAACATGATGAATGACCATTGGATCTTTTGACATTGTATGTGATTACTGGTATTGGTAGTATTTATCTTAAACACATCATGACATATTAGTCATGATATGAAGCTTGTAGAGGCATGACAAGGGAGGACTTTTAATGGATGAAAAATAGCAATGTTTGCTTTCTTTCTTTTTGTATTTTGTTGTTTTTTGTTGATTGATCATCTTTAATTACAATGGTTTGTTCTCCATCCACAGCTATGTACCATGAGGAACTTTTTATTCCTTATAGATAATGATGCTGCGTTGAAGAAAATACTAGAAACAACAAGAATGCCTTGATAATCTTAATCACCAGCTGCTACCCACAACTTATTAAATGTGTTTTATTTAATTGATGAATTTCATCAACATGTATTTATGTTAAAGATGCGATCATGATAGGTTGCTTTATAACAATTTGCACTGAAACAAATGAGAAATTGATGAGATTATTTTCCACATTGATAACGAGGAAAAACACATCATAAAATGAAAGGTGAAGTGTGGAAAATCCATATTTTTAAGTAGCAACCAAGAAATTTTCTTAACTTCCTGGGTCATATTTCTCAAGTCTTCAGTGCTGGATTGTCAGAGTGCAATGGGAATCAGTTATCACATATTATTTTCTTTACATTTTTGATGTGCATGTTAAAATGTGTCAGGTAAGGTGCTTTAATGGCTTACAGAATTTTACTCAGTGGATTTAAATTGGAATCAGTACCATGCTGCAGTTAGCTAATTTTAAAATAGAAAAAGCGGTAGAGAATTGAGAGACTGTCTGAAGCACCGCACTTTAAATGTCAATAAACAAGCACTTCACCTGAGTTGAACCTTGTCCGTGACACCTTTTGCTGGTATTACTGATGGTTGATTGGCTTAATGAGCTTAACAAGCGGCTTCTGCTCTTTTCACAGCATATGCTTCTGTGGACTGAACTGTAGGCCGCAGGACCAGGATCAAGAAGGATACTGCCGACATATCTCAGGAATAGTCTTCTGTTTACCACACTGACAAAGTAGAGGAGGCAACTCCCTTGAAGCTGTGCGCTAATTCCCCTAGAAGAGCTCAAGGGACAACAAATTCACACTTATATATAACTCTAAAACATCATCAACAACATCAACAATGGGTAACAGCAAGAGTGGCGCTGTGTCCAAGGAGATCCTGGAGGACCTGAAACTCAACACCAAGTTCTCAGAGACTGAGATTGTCCAGTGGTATGAAAACTTCAAGAGGCAGTGTCCAACAGGGCGCATCACAAAAGAGGAGTTTCAGAACATCTACAGCAAGTTCTTCCCAGAAAGTGACGCCCAAACATACTCCCAACATGTCTTCCGCTCTTTCGACACAAACGACGATGGCACGCTGGACTTCAAGGAGTACATCATCGCTCTCCACATGACATCAACAGGGAAGACCACCAGGAAACTGGAGTGGGCCTTCTCGCTGTTCGACGTGGACAAGAATGGATACATCACCAAGTCAGAAGTCAAGGAGATCTGTACGGTGAGTTTTAGAGAAAGGGAAGTGATGTAGTAGCCTTGTAAACAACCAGTTCTTGTAGTTTGCTAACTGCTTGGCTGCCAGATGTTGAGGGGATTGTCTGAAGGACCAGTTGAGTACTTTGAATAAAAATGAAGCATGATCAACAGTGTCATCTGCATAGAGGTTGATATTATACTGTACTGTATCTGTTAGAGGCTTTTAGACAAACATTAGACATTGGTTTTGCAGACCTCACCAGTGATTAAACTGGTTTTAAGAGGGTGTAGGTTCCTCTGCATACTTTTAGACTGGAACATATTAAAAAAAAATGGTGAAATGGACAGTTAAATTGATTGGTAGGTGAAAAGTGAGAGAAAATGATTGGTGGATGATTGAATCAGAGGTTAGATTGGAAATCACAGGAGCATGTTCTCATCAAGCATATGATCATAAGATGTTGCTTTATTTGGATGTGCAACTCTTTTTTATTATAGATTTCCATTTTTGTTGTCATTTCTGATTGCATCTCCATTAGCACCCACTCATTCAATAACTACACCGCTTTCCTCGTCACCAAATGTACCTGCAGCATTGAAAACTATTCCGCATCTCATAGTATTACCCTTGTTAGGTAACTCAAGATTAGACTTGATTGATTGATTGATGCTGATAAACTGTTTAAGGGCTAAGCCTACATAGGGCTTTGGAGTGAGGATGGAAGGATATATAAATATAGAATTAAGAGTATGAGTGGACTGATTGGATCAAGAGAAATGTGACATGGTTAAAACTCAAATTCTAAAATGAAACCAATGTAAGGACTCAGTAATCTATTTAAACCATTTTGAGTAAACTACGGCAACCACTTGTTTCAAGAATGTGCATTAGCAGATACCAAATGAAGCATAAACAACAGTATCATCTGCATACAGGATGATTTGGGACTTTTACATAATGCATTTTTGGTGTCTTTTAGACAAAAGTCAGCATTGGCAATTTCACAGAACTTAACAATACAGTGAATTATAAAAACTATAACCTCAAACATCTGCATTTTTCTTCGTTAAATGTTTTCAATTGTCAGTTATAAAGTTAACAAACCTTTAAATCTAAAATAATACACCACTAATGCCATATTACTTAAACATATCAGACCTACAAGCTGGTTTCTAAGAGAAAAATGGCAGAAATTAACATTATTTTTATTAACTCTTGATATGTATTTCTTGTGTAATATAATCTATCATGACATGCAAGGAAATAAAATACGTTAGCCATTTTCTCACTGATGATTTGATATTTATCTACAGTGTTGTAAACTATATGCTCAGGTCAATATGTTGCTTTGCAACTTTAGTAAGTGGTCTGTCAATGTAAAATGTTCATTATTTAGAGCTTTCTGCACACCTGTGCATACAGCTCATCTTCAGCAAAGCTACAGGAAATGTAGTATATGGAGGCTTATAGTGGCTTACAATGATGCAATGACCGAGGTCGGTAGAAACTGCTTTCGGTACAACATGGTCAACCTGTTCTCACTCCCAACTCGTCAAATACCGACGCTTGGTCAGTGGCCCTCGGCATCTGATACCGATGCACAGAAGCACCCTTTAGCGTCTTTATGAGACACACTGTCCTCTCAACTAACTCCGATGGAAACCCATCTGTATCATTATTAGACGGTTGGAGCAAGTGACGTAGAATAAAGAGCGAGAAAGTCCGCTTACAGAGGAGTGTCGGGTATATGGTTGCTCAGACAAACACAGACTTTCACCCACGAGACCACTGTCCATGTTCTGTGTCAAACCAAGTCAATGTTGACCTATTTTGCCTTACTTTTGTTACTTAACTTACATACTTAACTAACGTCACGTACATAAGTTACATAACAAGCCTACTTATTATATTTTGAAAAGACGCTATGCATGTAACGAATGGTCCCTGACACCCCCAAAACTGATGCCAGAGGGGGACCTATGAGGGTCATAGTTTGAAGCGTAGGGCCACTGACCAAGCGTTTGCATTTGATGAGTTAGGAGTGAGTGAGTGAGTGAGTAAGTGAATGAGTGAGTGAGTGAGTGAGAGTAGGCAGGGACCGATAGTGCTGCCTAGAGGGCATCGGCTGGAAGAGGTGGTGGACAGGGTGAGATTGGTCAGAGATTATTTATGTGTGTGTTTGTGATATAGTGATTCAACTGATGGGAGGGGGGAGCCGATAATCTTCAGGTTCCCAGATAGTGCCAGTCAACTGTTTGTGTTCTTTGGTGTTCCTACATGGGAGGGACATCTGAGACATCTGATGTGCAATTTTATATATGACTTGGACGAGTCAGAAAACAGCATCATATAGGCTTTAACGAAGACTTTTAAGAGGAGCTGCTCTCGGTACTAATCCAGGTTCAGAAAACACTACGTATGTCTTTTTTAATTTTTTTTATTGCTATGGACCCTTTTGTGTGTCTGAAATAAAGTGAAACCCCTATGTGAGATTAACAGTAAAAAAAAGTGAAAAATAGGGTTTAAGAAAAAAGCCAAATCCTTCTTCAGTCTGACTGAATAAGACAATTTGTCACTGATTTGACAGCCTAGCCATTTTTTTCCAGTAATCTTTTCTTTAAGCTCTGCAATTGCAGTGAAATATGAGTTAGCAGTTTCAGGTTTCACAGTGCCGCCAATCTTCTGTATTTTTCCATATGTCTTGAGGTTATTAAATGTCTTTGTTAAAATGTCAAATGCTTTGTATGTTTATCCAATCTGTTGCTATTCCAGAAAGTAATATTGAAGTCATCGTTAAAAAGGTTAAAAAAAAGAGACAAAAAAGTAGATACACCAAGTATAATACTATTTATTTGAGAGCTCTGAAATCTTTACTTCCCCTGCAGACCTATTCATAGCCACCAAATTTCAATTTAAAGATTAGAGGTCATATAATCACAGAACAAAGCCAGAGAGGCCAAAGAGCCTCCTGGTTAATCCCTGGCACCACAGCACTTTGTTGCTGTTTTTGTCAATAGACACATTATGTAACAAAATGGTTTAGATTAAAGGAGGACATGGGTGTGATGGTTCCTCTCTGTTTGCGGTCATGAAAGTGGAATTCAGACTAATAGATTTTATATTAGCTGCGACTGATGACTGGGAAGAGTGACTAAGTGGCGGGGGAGGTAGTCCATCTTATCTGAACCTCTCTGGTCCTGTCCCATATAAAGCTGAAACGTGAAATATTTAAAATTGAATGCTACTCTCTCATTGACCGGTCTATGTCTTTTTTTTTTCCCTAACAGGCGATTTTCAAGCTGATTCCTAAAGATGAGCTGGCTTCTCTGGCTGACGATGAAAACACAGCTGAAAAGAGGGCAGAAAAACTCTGGAAGTTCTTTGAAAAGGGCGATAATGGTGAGATACCACAGTGCGAATGGAAACGCAAATTGAGTACCGAACCTTGTGACAACATTGGGGCTCTTGCTTCTACTGATTGATTTTGCTCTCTATCCACTGTTTAGTCAGCCATTCTTCCTAACAGCTCTGTCTCTGCTAGATGACTGTACAACTTTAAGTCCAACCACCTGTTTATAGTCCAGTGTAGAGTAATATTGCACAAAATGGGATTATGGCATGCCACTAGAATAATATACTTGTCATATTTTGCTGCTTGGGCAGAAGTCTTTTACATAGCATCTTGACATGGGTGTGAAACGGTGGTGCTTAGGTTTAGGCAATAAAAGCACTTGGTTAGGGTTAGAAAAAACATCCTGGTTTGGCTTAGTATGAATGTTACGTAAGCTTCGGACATAACGTCATGTGACTCAGTGGTGTAGCATCACGTGACATAATGTCATCATTAAAAAATCAACTTTTGGTCACGGGACACAAACGCCGGTCCCCTGAATCCTGTGTTTGACCCATCCACTATCCCTCCTGCCCACCCTTATTGGACTTCCGGCTCTATATACTATACTATATTCCTGTCTAACGCTAAAGGATGCCTCGTGTGTCGGTATCAAGACACCGAGGGCCCCTGTGCAAGCATCGGCATTTGATGCCCTGGGAGTGAGACCAGGCTGAATAATGACATCTCCATTTTTCAAACACAAGATGTGTCAAGACAACACTGTTTCTACTGGCTCCTGACCAGGCTTCTTGCACACCTCCCAGCAGTATTCAGCTGAATCAAATGCTTTTCAGCTTGAGGACAGCAAACAAGAGAAAAACTTGAGCAAACTGATTCCTTTGCAGTCAGGTCGAACCGTTGTTCTGGTTGTTATCAAGGCTGCAAATGAATCAGTGTGCTCCAGTCTTTTTTCCCCCTTGGGACCTTTAAGAAGTTTATTTAATGTCATTTCCATTTAATTTCAATGACCTGAACTAAACTTTTTCCTTCCTCCAGACCGAGTGGCAGAAGGAGAGTTTATCCAAGGAGTATTGGACAATGAAGACGCTCTTCGTTTGATTCAGTATTCGCCTTCAAAGTAATTCCTCTACAGATTCTTCACTGTACCTGTCGTTTCCACTTTACCTTTTACTCTGCTAATACAGTGACACCTGACAGGACCTTCACAAAATGTGGACACACAGCAGGTGTGACGATAATGCCCCCATAGCTCGGAAATTAAATATGATGCACGATCTCCTCCAGGGTTTTATAACATGTGTTACCAATATACAGTATGTATGCTGCCTGAACAGCTTTATTCATCATACAGTACATCAAATAAATGTTAAAAACTCCTATTTGACTTTATCTACCATGAAGTATCCTCATACAACGGTTTGTATGATATCTTACAAAATGTTATTCCTCATATTTCGTGCATTTTCTCACGAATGTCCAGCAGCATGTGTCAATTTCAGCACGTTACATGCATACAGTCTTTTCAAAATAAACTTCCATCTTCACAGATAACAACTTAGTTAGGTTTGGGCAAAAAAACTACTTGGTTAGGTTTTGGAAAGATCGTGGTTTGGGTTAAAATAACTACGAAAGTGGTGTAACTTAAGTACAGAAGTTAGAGACAAATTAATCAACGCTGACTCCTGGTTTCCCATGGGACATGAACAGCGATCTCCTGTTTTTTTTTACCCACCCATCCACCCTAGACCGGCGTTTGTCGCTCTTCATACTTGATTACGTTTTTGATTTTCGTAGGATATATACTGTATACGAATTGCAGTGCATTACTTTTCGTAGGTACAAACAGTGTCTGAGAACAACCTGATGAAGTAGATGGCAATATTCCCTCATAAACGTGTGACCTAATTGGCAATTTCCCAATACTAAATCAAATGTGTTAGCCTCTTCATTGAAGTTGCAATAGATGAAGCACATACGTTATTTCTGAAGATGTCAGTGTTTAGTTTACATTTCTTGAAAAAATGTAATTATGTGTTTTAGCAACTCAAGCACACATTTTAATATGGTAACATGTCATGTGCTTTAGTTAAAGTATCATTACCATGAAATATGTTCTTTTTTTCTTCTTCTGGGCAGCCTAGTCTCTCATTTTATTATTTATTCATTTCTGGGATGTTTTTTAAAACCCTGACCAACAAGCAAGTGCAGCAAGGTGTAACTGTACCTGTGGGCCCTTGTTGTTGTCTAATTTATTATCTTTTACAGTGGTCAATTCATCCATATGGCACTATCGTATATATTTGATGTTCTAGTTAAGTGGTGCACGTTGGAGAATAGGTTTGTTCATGTGCAACAACATGTAAAACTAAGTGTCGGTCCTGGATTTCCCTTTACGCTTTATTTATTCAATAAATCGAAACCATGAAATTGTAATAAAACTTGTGTCAGAAGTCCTCTTTTTTAATTATTCTCTCTTTTTCAGCACTCGAAAAGCCGTATGGAAATGATCAAAGGAAATTGATCAAACTTCCTCGAGTGTGCAAAAAGATTTTACGCTCGCTTCAGATGCTTTTTGCCTTTGTTGAAAAACAGTTGATGCGCTAAATTGATGATGGAAACGCCCTTGCCGAATAAGTTTTGTGGTTACCGTCAATGCAGAACCTCGGCCATCTTGTGAGAGTTTCACAAATCAAGGATTACCGTCTAGACACAACCGTAAATCAGCCAAGGCGACTTGTTTTGTTTCTGGTTCGCAACCTCTACTTTTTCTTCTTCTACTCTGTTTATTGGCGGATTACAGCCATGCATACAGTGAAGCCTACACCGCCAACTTCTGATGAAAATACGTAGTCTAGTTCATTCGCTCCAAACCTTGCACGGCATCTGGATTCTCACAAGGTCACGAGATCAAGCGAGAATCGCGGGATCACATGTCACATGAAAATCTATCTTGTCAGGCTTCAAGTAAAGCGTTTGTGTTCCACAAGCCAGAGCACGGACCAGCATCCTGTCAGGAGCTACTAGCAATTACCAGCATGGCTTAGGTGTGTGTGACGACACGGAGATGCATCTTGCTTGTTTTAAACGGTGGCTCCTAAAGAGGTTAGCGTAGATGCTGCTATAGCATCAGTTCTATTAGAACTGGAGAGTATTTCTTTGTTGAAAGAAGAGCAAAGAACGACACTGAAGGCTTTTCTCGATGGAAAAGATGTTTTTGCTCTTCTCCCGACTGGCTTCAGTAAGAGTTTGATTGACAGATGGTTCATCCAATCACCTGCCAAGTATGTTTTGAAAGTTTCCAAACAGTTTCCAATGACGGCTTTTCAGATGGTTCTGTATTACAAACCATCTGGCAGGTCATGATGATGATGGAAATGCGCCAAATTCAAATTTCTTTATTGCGAAAAGTTAAAAAACATTTGCTTAAAATTCCCTTGACAATTGAATGGAAACACGACTAATGACAATGCTAACATGCTGATGTTTAGCAGGTAATGTTTAGCATTTTAATTTAATAGATAAAATAGTTGTCAAGATATTTGACTCAAAACCACAAATGTGAACCTCATGGTGGCACTAGAGGAAGAATCAGAAGTCACTGAGATTCAGCCTCTGGGAACCACGATCAATCTATTCAACAGTTCGATATATATCTCAATCTGGACCAAAGTGGTGAACCAACATAACATTTCTTACTGTAAGCGTGCACTCTAAAAAAGGATACACTGGCTCAACTTAAAAAACTTAGGGTAACAATTTGCATGCATCTTTTTTTTAGTTCCAACTATGGCATTATTGAATAAATCCTTAGAGTCTTTTGTAATCTGACTAACCCAATTAATTAAGTATAACCAAAAGGATTTGCTTTGACTTCTAAAGGCTTAATTAAATTCAACCAACTTAATATTAATCCAAACAATGTAGTGATATTAAATTGTCAAATTACTTTATTTAAGCTACTCTTACTTATTTATTTTAACTCCATCCTACTCATAAACGTCCATGCAAATTGTTACCTTCATTTTTTTGAGTATTAGTAAATCATTTCACTTAACTCAAAATAAATAACACATTTCATTTCCAGTTTTTATGATGAAACAGTTTATTTTAGACTCTTTAAACACTTTCTTTCCAACTAGTTGCTTTTAACCATGAACATTTTTCATACCATGATGTGTGCACAAAACTTTGTCCAATGTCACTCATTCCCAATGAGATCAGCACAGTAACCAAAACTTTCACCAGGAAACAATTGGTTTGCAGCGACATTACCTTCAGGCTGGCTTTCAGTCCAGTCAGTTCTAGTTCGAGAGGTATCTTTTGAAATACCTCAAAAGTTTTCATCAGTTGTTTTGGGTAGCTGAGGTTGAGCGTGTATATCAGCCCCATCAACAAGGCACAAGCTCTTGGCACAAAAACAGCGCAAAAGAAGTGTGCTGAGATTCATAACTGTGATGCATGAACTCTTGCCCTCCTTATGACACCAATCCCCCTTTCCGCAGGTGTGAATGACGTTGGTCTACATGTGCTCAAGTTAACCCACTTTTTGAACAGTTTATGCAGCGTAATACTGCTGTCACAGCTTAATCTCTAACAACAGAGGAATTACATTTAAAAAAACTGTTGTCCAAAGGATAATCCACATACCCCATAGCAATTTTCCCCATTTACAGTGGGATCTGTGGATTATCCAAAGTAACCAGGACACTCTTTCCATGTTGCTGCTTTGACTGTGAACATACAGTTTATGATAGTTTAGATGGTCAAAGATCTAAAAAAATATCTTGGGAATAATTGTTCTTTTTTTTTTTTTGTGTCTGCAAATATTTTATTGTTGTCGTCTTAAAAATAAGAGCCCGACCCTTTGTTCCTCCCAAAGTGTCCAGATGTTCACAGTTGGCCTGTTTCATTCAAGACAAACACATAATAGTCTCTATATAAAAGATTAATATTGTTTCATAATGAGAAGCCCTAGTTTACATTCTTGCTCCACTTTCTGGGAGACATCTGCTGTGTTTCTTTTAAGTACACATGCTGCTTATTTCATTATGAAGCAAAATTAATTTCAAAGAATCTTTTATTAGTTCACCAAAGAGGAAATCAATTTTCTTCCAAAATAAAACAATCACATCTTTTTTTTTTTTTTAAAAAAAAAAAAAAACATTCTCATGGAACTTCTTTGAGTTTAAGCAAATAAATCCTCTATACGCTGTGCTTAAAAGTATATAAATTAAACTTATAGCGAGAATCACAAGCTAATTTTATGGCAAATGGAAGTGGCAACATCCTCAGAATTTTCAAAATAAAATGCAAAATTAAAGAATACATGTGTTAACCGCAATTACAGACATGATGGCAGATACACACGGATTAAATACATGAATTAACCCCTTCGTGTCCCACAGGTTGGGTTGTTTGAGCTTAAATCACCTCAGTGACAAGTGGCCCGAAAGGCTCATCTTACATAAACTGTTGTATAATTAAACTTCATTTCCATTTTCAATCACTTTCCACATACTGCTCAGTGACCTGGCAACCCAGTTTATCTCTGCCTCACTGCCTATATTATGTCAATCTCTCTCTCTCTCTCTCTCTCTCTCTCTCTCTCTCTCTCAGTCTTATTCCCCTGACTGGGGAGATTATTGACATAATCTTCTGTCCACCATTTGAAGCATCTGTCTTAATGTCCAAATCTCTCTGTTGCTGTAATCTTTTATTCCCTATTCACTTTTCTTCTTTTGTAGATAAACTTAAACACAGGGGCAACACAGAATAACTAGGTATACACATTCACGCAATCCAGTTCAGGCTGCAGGTAAAAAAGAGCCTGATAATGTTTTACTTCTTGTATTTGTCTTGGTTGTAAAGAGAAATAATTAGGAATAAGATAAAGCTGTAATACAAACAGATGTAATCTAATTTCTTACCACATAGCTCTTTGGGAGTCATTCTCAAAATTTGGTGTACAAAGTCTAGTACCTTTTCTTTTTTTCTTTTTTTTTTTACTAAATATTATTGAAGCATTGTCTTTATGTTCATACTGATGATTTAACTGTGAGTGCCATGGGCATCTGAGTCTAGAAATTGCCTATGAGAGAAAAGAACTGAAGTTTCGCTTATAAAACCCTGGATTCCCAAAATAAGCTAACCCCCTTTTAACATAATGAAAAGGCTAAAATGACTTAGGTAACTGTGTTTCATAATTACAGACGTGTCTGGACAACCTAAATATCATGCTCTACTGACAATTTTACACAACTAAATTCATATCGTTATTGCAAAAGTCTCAACATAAAAGTAATGATTATATAGAATCCGTGTATCAATAAGGCATCATCAGACAATGAGGTTTGTTTTTATTTATCACCTTAAACTGGAGGGGATTTTCATCCATTCATGCAAACATAGATTAAAAACAAAACAGCAAATGTAAATAACATCATATACCTATGACAGTGTATTAAAAAAATACAGAGCTGGGGGAGGGGAGTAATATTCAGAGAAAACACTCAGATTCAGCAAAAAAACAACAACACTTTCTTTCATTACCACAGCTTTGCACTTCACTGTTTATTTCTCATAAACGTACAACTTTATAATCTTGCAAATTTATGATTTCTTTTCTCGGAAATTTGCCAATTCAATCTTAGAAATTCTGAGTTTTTTTTCTCTGAATATTATCCCCCTCCTCCGGCTCCGTCATCTTTTTTTTTTTTTTTACCTACAATCGCACCAATATGCCATTGTATACCACAGTCATGGTCACAGTTACATCATTACCATCTCTCAAAACCTTTAAAATTTACATCTGAATACAGTCTTACATGCTCAATAAAATAACATGCAGTCCCTGAAGAAGTCTCTGTAAGGCTGTATTTACACGAGCAAAGAAAACTGAAGTTTTATTGATCTGTTTTTAGCAAAATTGTATAATATAAAACAGTCCTGGAAAATGATTGTCGTTGCATATTGTCACAAAACCAATTTCTGTTGTTTTATTCTCTGATGTTCTGTGAACATCCAACCTGTGTTAGCACATTTCTCATGAGACATATAGAACAGCCAGTCATCGACATAAAAAATAATTACCTCAAAATGTACTGATACAAGTATTAACGGGATTTTAACAGGATATAAAATTATAGTAGATACAGCTTTCTATTGACGTGGTCATACATTATTGCCTTTTGGTCCTTTTAACATATTTAAAAAATACAATTAAAACTACTTTGTTGTTAAAAAAAAGAGATGCCATAGTTTAAACATTTTATACACTTTTTGCACATTTTTTTGTGTTTTGGTCTTCATGTGATTCCAACTGCTGACAACTTCCTTTAAAAAAAAAAAGAAAAGAAATGAGCTTCAAAACATCAACAGGGGTTTGACTCCATGCAGCTTTTAGCCTCTTTTAGCCAATTGTTTTGGTTCTTCTTCTGCGCATAGACTTGATGGTTGAGTCTTACCACTTTTACCAAACTTCCTCATAAAAATAGAAGTTTGCAATGACTGCAATGGGATGATAACGTTACTCTATGTCTGTTGGATGTGTAAGTACTGTACGCGATTATCTGCTAAGTTGTTAGCCATAACAACGTGACAAACCAACACTGCATTGGAGCCGTGAGTTTGATTTGGAGTCTTTCTGTCCCTTTAGTGGTCAAAAAATTGAACGACACAGCTTGAAATGATCATTGTTTAACTTGAAAACTGTCTAGAAATGCTACAATTATCATTTGAAAATTGCCTATATACAAAAAAACAAAGATTTTTGAAGGTATGTGTTCAAGTCTTGGAATGCAGTTTTCAAATGCGATATGAAGAGCCAATCCTGACAAGATATAGTCACAGACCTCGGTCCCCCGAAGTCTTAGCAGAGTGAGTCCTCTCTCTCGTCCTGCAGAGCGTAATCTATCTCGTCCATCTCCCGTTCGCAGTCTTCACATCCCTCTGCGCCACATCCCTCCACCACCACCATACCATGATGGTCCACGAGCTTTCCCCCTCCCATTCCACATCCTCCCACTCCACCCATTGTTCCCAAACCCGTCCCCCCCCCTACTGCTCCCATTCCTTCCATTCCAACGCCATTTCCCCCAAAGCCGACTACTCCTACCCCCATTCCCCCAGCTCCTCCTACCACTCCCATTCCTCCCATTCCAACTCCATTTCCTCCCATTCCCATTCCCATTCCCATTCCCATTCCCATCCCAATGCCAACAGCTCCCACCCCTCCAACTCCAATTCCTCCTCCACCAACAAGCAGCGCTCCCCCGGCGCCACACGCCAAAGGACCGACAGCCGGTCCCACTCCTCTCGGCCACAGAGGGTCCATGAGCGCCCCCTGCTGGCCGAGCTGAATCAGCTGACTGACGGAGTAAACGCCTCCGCCGCCGGCTCGTACGACCTCCTCGTAGGAGGGGGCGCAGGCAGCGGCGCGAGCCTCCTCCAGCCTCACCCGGGCCCGGTGCTTCATCTCGATGATGGTCTTGGTGTAGGAGTTGAGCGTGGCCACAGCAGCCGCCATGCAGCAGCTGAACGACAGCCACGCCATGCTGGCGAGGGAGGAGAAAACACTTTGACCTCTTTCATCAGATCATAAGCTAATGCAATGTCTCACAATTGGACACAGCAATGTGCTTCCACGCAACGTATCCTCATACAACGGTTGGTATAATATCTTACGAAAAGTTATTCCTCATTTTTCATGCGTTTTCCTACAAATGTCCAGCAACACGTGTCAATTTCCGCTCGTCACATGAATACAGTCTTTTCAAAATAAACTTCCATCCTCATAATACTTGGTTAGGTTTAGGTAACAAAACTACTTGGCTAGTTTTAAGAAAATATCATGGTTTGGGTTAAAATAACTAAAATGGCGTTACTTAAGTATTGACGTTACATGACAAATAAATTAATGTTGACTTCTGGTTTCTGAGAGAAAGTCTGGTATTTTTGGACCCGCCCATCCACCCCGACCTCCTCCCTATATGGCGTTTGTTGCTCTTTATACTTCAGGATTAAGCGAATTACATACACATTGATTTCATGTGATATGCACGAATTACAGTACATTACTTTTTGTAGGTATGGCTACGAATGGTGTATGAGAACAACCTGATCCACGTGCCATTGTGAAATATTTGGCACTGTAAATTAGTTAAATAAAAAGATGGCGCGACACAAGTAACGAGCCATGATAGCTTCCTCCATTTTGGACTTTCCGGCTCTCTCAAAACGGATCAAATTTGCGTTACAAAATTTCACCCTGAGAGCAAATCTTGCAGCAATACTTGTAAAACGATTTGCTTTAGTTGCAAAATTTCACAGTTTTAAACGCTGGTTGTGACCAAGCCTTAAGTCAGATTTTAGGGAGAAGGTTAAATTGAAACAAACTTACGCAAAAGACCACCCATAGTCCCAGGTCTGTGGCCTCCAGTCTTTTGGGCCTAATGCAATGGTCATCTGAAACACTGTGGTGTACATCATGTGTGCTACCATCCCCATCATACCTGGTAGAGGAAGAAAAGGCAGAGATAGAGTTAAAAAATGAGTCTGATTATTTTGGAGAAAATGATGAGAGATAAAAGACAGAGACAGGAATAAAGAACATTTGAAAGCATTTACATTGGTTGTCATCTGATCAGCAAAACAACCCGTCTTGAAAATCAAATTGGATTGAAATCATTGAAAAACTGAGGAGAATGAATAACCTCATATTATCACAAAGCCAGAAAGAGCTCCTATTTTCTTTTGTCTTGAAATTAAATGTTTGTTCCAACCAGAGGAAATTCAAACCTTTTACATTTATCATCACTTTAATTGGGGCACAAGAATGAATATGGGGGAATATGGGGGGAACAATGAGGCTGTGTGTGGTCAAACAAGTTAAAGAGTGTTGTTTTATAACAACTAAGCAGAGAGTTTCGCCCCTCCTCACCTGAGAGCACAGTACACATGGCGGCGAAGGCGTTGATCTTGAGGGCATTCATCTCCCTCTTGGCACAGAGGCAAATCGATTCCACCCACATCAGCAGGAAGCCCATGGCCAGAAGACCAATGTACGTGAACTCACTGATGACCGAAAGCCACAGGACACCTGTGGGAAAAGAATACATTTTTTTGTGTCCTTAAAAACTTCATACAAGCCAACAAGAGCGAGGATTTGTTTGACGCTAAGTAATCTTTTTTTTTTTATTTTAAGTTTTCTTTTACCAACCTTGTGTCTCTCCTGGTGTTAGCTCAATGAAGCTGCGACACTTTTCTTCCTGATCTTCACCTGAAAGAACAATCACAACAGAGTTCATGTATTGACATCCTGATAAACATGAGTCATCAGGTCATCTGAGTTATGAAGTTATTGTAGTAATATCAGACGACAACCTCCGGGTCTGAAAAGTGAAACCAATGCTCAAGTGCCTTAAACTTGCATTCTTTCTAATGGCCAGCAGGGGGCGATTCTTCTGATTGTATAGAAGTCTATGAGAAAATGAGCCTACTTCTGGAATTTAACATTAAGTAAAATCAAGTAAACATGAATTTATGGTCTCAATCGCTAGTTTCAAGTCTTCTTCAGTACAGCATAATGTTCATTTAGTAAATTATGGTCCCATTTAGAGTCAAATAGACCATAAAGCAGGGGATGCTTTAGGGCGGGGCTACCTTGTGATTGGCAGGTCGCTACCGTGGCGTTATTCGGTCAGGGAGTTGTCCGTGTTTTCGTCTTACAACTTTAACCATTTCACAGTGTGTTTTCAGTCCATGAAAGTTAATTGTTTTTGGTCGTGTCCCTTCCGTTTGCAAAAAAATCAAGATGGCGAAGGCCAAAAACTATGATGGCGACGGTCTAAAACCAAGATGGCGATGGCCAAAAACCAAGATGGTAATGGCCAAAAACCGAGATGGCGATGGCCAACAACCAAGATAGCAACGGTCAAATGCCAAGGTGGCGATGGCCAAAAACCAAGATGGTGATGGTCAAAAACCTAGATGGCGACGACAAAAACCAAAATGGCAATGGTCAAAAACCAAGGTGGCGATGGCGATGGCCAAAAACCAAGATGGCGACGACAAAAACCAAGATGGCGATGGCCAAAAACCAAGATGGCAACGGTCAAAAACCAAGGTGGCGATGGCCAAAAACCAAGATGGCGACGACAAAAACCATGATGGTAACGGTCAAAAACCAAGATGGTAATGGTAAAAACCAAGATGGCAATGGCCAAAAACCAAGATGGGCGATGGCCTAAAGCCAAGATGGCGATGGACAAAATGCCCAACTCGGGGCTTCAAAACCACAGTCCTCAAACCAATGGGTGACATAACAATAACATTAGTTATAAACTTTCTAATATGCAGTCTATGAGTAAAATGGCACATTTCATCTTTAAATATTATCATGTTGAATCTTTAACATTTTAATTGAATGTCAACCATCATTTAGGGGATTAAAGCAAAATGTATGACTGTCCATACAGCCTCTGTCATAACAAAAGCACAAAGATTAGAGTTATTTTACAACTGTAATATGTAGTTTTTCGGGGGCGAGATGACAAAAATAATCTCTTGCAAATGCTATGTCTATTCTCATCCTGAAAACATAATAAAAATAGTTGCTTTAAGCCCAGTGGTTCACATTCCTATGGGACGAAGAATTGAAGGTCAAACCGCTGAAATATCCACCAATTACAGTGTCTTTTAGTGGAACATTCATGCCATTGATTACTTTTTGTTTTCAGGATGCTTAAGTTTCCTCTGTCCATGATTTCTCACATAATGTGTGCTAGTTCTGAGGAGGGTCTGAATCATCTGTACTCCGTTGATCACCTCTCATTTAATAACTACAGTTACAGGAGGAGATGCTGGTACAGTAACATCAAATTGGTAGAAATAAAACGGTAGAATAGTAGAAAGAGCATTTTTAATGAGAGGGACAAAAAGCGTGTTTCTCCATAAACAGACGTTCCCTCCAGTACAGATCTGCTGTCAGAACTAGTACCAGACTGTATTTACAGTATTTCTGTGGCTACAATAATCCAGCCTTGTCCAAATTATCCTCCTTAATGAGTACTAAAGAGAGGCTTAACTGTAAATCATGTATGTTGATTAAACACATTCTTATTGGTAGCAACAATATAGTTACACTCTGGGTTCATTTTTGTTCATCATTCAGTTGCTGAAGTGGATGTTTCAATCAATGCTTACAAACAAGTTTTAAAATGTTAAAGTATGATAACATAATAAACTAGAATGGCACTCGGAGAGCGCAGACCTCCGCCCCCCTCTCCGTTCAGCTTGCGCCATCATCCACGTGTATTATTGTTTATGTTGAGATCAACTGTACGTAGCGGAACATCGTAAAACACTTCATTCAAACTGGACAGAAACAAAATAAAACTCACCTAAACCGTCGTCGTTACTCTTTCCAACAATCACCAAGTGTGATTTTAATGTGAAAAAAACGCCGATTCTACAGTTGTCATTCCCACAACCCACGCTCTCTCTTTGTCTCTCTCGCTGAAGGAAGAAGGCAGGGTCATGCGTCATCAACGCGTCATCAGCTACACTGTGCATCGGATCATGATCCGGATCGCCACCAAAATTCAATGGATTGTTCATTGTGCCACACCCCACCCCTCCAAAACATTTCATTCAAATCCATTGCGGACTTTTGGAGTTATCCTGCTAACGGACAAACCAGCAAACAAACCAACAAACCAACAAACCAACGCCAGTGAAAACATAACCTCCTTCCTAGGCCTTGGTGGAGGTAATAATACAATGTTAAATTCACACTTAGATACTTGTTGTTTAATCTTCTAATCTGTTCTTTAATTTTGTGCAAAGTCAGTATGGATAACTGATATTTTGGTGTGAATAAAAACATAGTTGGGAATGGTACATGTACATCACAATATTCATTGACGGAAAGTAACTAAGTACATTATTCAAGTACTTCAGTACAGTTTTGAGGTACCTTTACTTTATTTTCATGTTATAATATATATATATATGTACTTTATATTCTACTCCACTTTATTTCAGAGGGTTTTTACTCCACCGCATTTATTTGATAAAGTTACTTTGAAGTTTTAAATAAAAAAACTAGAATTACCGCCTCACAGTTGTATTCCTCTGCCAACCAGTCAAGTTGCAGTTTACATCCATTTCTGTCCAAATTGGCATCACTTCATAGTTTCATCCTATTAGACATTTTTGTGAAATTGTCATAATCACCTCCACCAAGGAGGTCGGAAGGAGGTTATGTTTTCACCGGTGCTGGTTTGTTTGTTGGTTTGTCCATTTGGAGGATAACTCCAAAAGTCTGCGATGGATTTGAATGAAAGTCTTTGGAGGGGTGGGGTGTGGTGTGGCACAATGAACAATCCATTCGATTTTGGTGGCGATCCGGATCATGATCCGGCTTCGGGAATTTTTTTTAATAACTCCACTCAGCCTGTGCATTAACACCACAGGCTTTAAGACATGTGTTTTTTCATTTTAATTTTCGTTTTTTCACATTAAACTCTGTGAAATTACAGTTGAGTACACTTGGTGATTGTTGGAAAGAGTAACGACGACGGTTTAGGTGAGTTTTACTTTGTTTCTGTCCAGTTTGAACGAAGTGTTTTACGATGCTCCGCTACGAACAGCTGATCTCAACATAAACAAAAATACACGTGGATGATGGCACAAGCTGAACGGAGAGGGGGGACAATCGTACTTGGGCAGCTTGGTGAAGGTCTGCACTCGGCCTGGGTTGTCTTATTTCACAGTTTGTGGGTTGGTAGGAACTCCAGATACCCAGGTGTGTGAGCACAAGCACTGGAAAAGTGAGTTTTTCATGATACGCCCCCTTCAAAACACCGGGCTCTTGTCACGTTGAATGTTTTCTGCTCCCATCACACAAACCTTCGTTATGCTTCTCACAGGAGAGCCAGAAGCCGGTGTGGAAGTAGCGCAGCATGTACTTGTCCTCGCCTGTCTCCCAGATGTAGTGGACGGCGTTGGCCATCTGCTTCTTCTTTATCCTGGCCAGCTCCTCCTTCTGCAGCGGAGACAGCGTCACGTTGGAGGGCGGGTGCCTCGGGTCCGGGGTAGGGGCCTCTGGATGGAGAAAAAGAAATGAAGTAACTCAGGAGTACATGTATCTAAGCCAGCGTGCTAAGAAATTCTGACATAAATCCTCAGACAGGGGTCTCCGGTGTGTCACGGCGTGGTAACGCAATCCTGCCCTGAAACACTGTTCTTTAGGTAATCTGTCATTTTCCATGGAGAGAAAATTGAATACTACATGGAAACAAATAGGCTTAGTGCCGAGAGATAAGACAGCAGGTCACTGAATCCAGATAACATGCAGTCGCAGATACAAAGTTCTGAGATTAGCAACAAAGCCGGGATTATGTGAATCTCTGCCAGTCAAGTCAAGTGTAAAATACTTGAATATGAGGTGCAAGAAAAATATTGTGGATGCCACAACAGCAGCTTTGTATAAATGATGATGGCAGCATGTAGGTGCATTTTTCATTTTAGACTTCACCCTTAGAAAACAAAGTCAAAGATTTACAGATTCAAGCAACAATTTTCATTTATTCTAAACAGGGACAAAGTGTTGGGATCGTTATTGCTTATTTCCTGGTGAAAATATGATCATACTTATATCATGTGGCTGTTGCAATGTCTACAATGGTACAAATAAGTTGTTGTGAAAGTGACTGAAATGTAAGATGCATCACACACTTTAAAATAAGGAACAAAATATGCATTCCTAGTTACATTTCTGTTGAGGGAACACAATCATTCATTTAGTAACATGTAATGAAATCAATAAAGTACTGATTAGTTTATTTGTATGTGGCAATTAAATGCTGATTGATTGCAGTCTTAATTAATTAGCTAGTTAGATCTTGATTTATGTGTTTTACTAAAAAATAATCATCTGGATAAACTTGTCAAAACGACATACAAGAAGTGGACGTAGTCACCGTGACGTCACCGTGACCCATCGGTTTGTGGACTGCTGTTTTGATTAGGGATGCACCGATACCAATTTTTTTCAGACCGAGTACAAGTACAAGTACTTACATTTGGGTACTCGCCGATACTGAGTACCGATACGAGTACTTCTCTGTGCCAAAAGACCCTCGTTAACAGCCAGCTGGAGGGTGTGAGCAACACACAGCAGCCTGGGGAGTCCCTCATACGAGGTGGTGCGCCGCGACCGGCTCTAGGTCAGCTTGGAAAGGTTCGGGGAGAAGGTGCTTCTCGGGGCCATGGACAAAGGGCTCGCTGCGCCCTCTCTCCCCGCCGGGGAGGGACGAGGCCCCCTGCTCCCGGTGCGACTGACGACCGGGGCAGACTGTCCTCAATGCGCCCCAACCGCGTCGTGCCGCCAGGGGCTGCACTTGGGGGCTCGGCCCACGTAAAAGGCGCCAGGGGTCTGCGGCAATGTCTGCAACCCACCTGACCCGTCTTGAAACACGGACCAAGGAGTCTAACGCATGAACGAGTCAGAGGGTGCAAGCAAAACCCCGTGACGCAATGAAAGTGAGGGCCAGTGTGCTCCGGCTGAGGTGGGATCCCGGCCCCGCGGGGTCGGGCGCACCACTGGCCCGTCTCGCCCACACTGTCGGGGAGGTGGAGCATGAGCGCGTGTGATAGGACCCGAAAGATGGTGAAGAGAGGTTAACGCCACGCTGCCGTAAAGTGCTATCGGTGATTGGTAAAAATATGTGATCACAATGTTAAGTCTATGGGCCGAGCGGGACAAACATACTCAGTGTGCTGCATCCCCTGAAAGTAAACCTGGAAAACCTTTTTTGGCGCCTGCACAGGACGAACCATTCTCATTGGACTGAATCGGCGCCATCTTTGGGTCTGGGGATCAGGTTCTTATTATACATCCATGGTTTTATTAACATTCTAACGGCCTCACCTGTGGTGTATGGCTGGCTGTTGTTCATCCCGCAGTTCTTCAACTTGACAGGTGACAAGCAGAGAGGCTTCACCACCTTGTGCGTTCCCTCGCACCAGTAGGAGGTGCAGAACGCCAACACCGACAGGGTGAGGGCCAGTGAGGTGAGGGAGAGTGACAGCAGGGAGCGGTTACGTCTGGACATGTTCTCCAACATTGTTGCTTCTCAACAGGAAGAAGAAACTCAGGGAGGAATGACTGTAGAATGTGCTTCGGTTTCACTTTGAGAGTTGATCTCAGTTCGAAAATGGTTCCGTTGACCAATCAGGATGAGGATGAGAGGAGCGAGGGGTTTCCGTGGCACTGCAGTGACAAGTCAAGATGATGCATGGTGGATGGTTGATTCATGGATGGTAGGAAGGAGAGAAGAGACAGGAAGGGGGGGGGGAGGGGGGATTAGGGATGCTTGAGAAGTGGAGCAAAGGTCAGAGGTCGGGTGGAGAGATGAAGGGAGGGCGGGGGCTGGAGGAAGGAGAAGAGTTGATATGAGCGGAGGTCAGAGGACAGTGCAGTGGAGGAAGATGAAGTACTGGGATTTAATCACTTCCAGTGAGTAAGACAGAGACAGATGTGTAGGCCAGAGGTTGCAGGAGGAACTCCAGCTCTCCTCCTGTTTCAGCAAAGTAGTTCATCAGATCTTCTTTTCTTCTCGATGTTACGGCACCAGCCAGGCAACACGTTTGACTCCACACATTCTCCTCGCCGAACTGCGACTCTACCCCATCACGTCTCAGATCCTTTTCTGTTCTGATGACTTTCGCTTCTATTGGATGAAGATAAACGTCTAAATCTTATCCCATGGATTTTGCGACTAATCACACGCGCTCTCTGGGCACATCCCGTCCTTCAACAACCTGTTCCCCAGGTTGTCCCCAGGAGGGATTGAGCTTGTGAAGGAGTGATTAGTACAGTATCTCAGGCCTCTATACCTCTGGGCCTGGTAATCTCTGTTATCTCTGTTAATCTTTGCAGGGTTAGGTGGATGAGATTAATGTCAACTGACTCTCACGCTGTCTATGTCTGGACGACCACCTGAAAAGTAAAGAAGGGAGACAGAGGCAAACATCTGGATTAAGAGACGAACAGCTGAGTTATGTCTTTGTTCAAGTCATTTATGATTCACTTCACTTTGTCACTATTGTCTGTTGTTATTCCAGAACATGTTTTCATAATGCGGGTTTTGTTTTTGCTGAGGCTCAATACATGGGACGTATTTTAATGCACAGGAAGCACTTTAAGATCCAATAAAACCGGCCATGTCTAGAAGGTAACACGCAATTTGTGAAACTCTGGCAAAATGGTCAAGAATAGGCATCGACCTCAAAAAGGTTAAGGTTAGGATAAGTCGGTGGACAGCGAGTCTCGCTGGAAATTTTGAAGGTTTTTGCAATTTGCAGGTTACCTTTTAGACACGACCAATAAAACCAGTAGGCTAAACAAGACACTCAGAGTCACTCAGTCATCTCATCTCTGTCCTTTTTTGTCATCCTTTATTTTACACCAGTGCAAAATCTACAAAGTTTAAAGCTTGTTCAAGCTTGAGAACTACGTTTGCAAAGGTGAACCATGTTTTTCTCCCAAGCCAATCAGAGCAGACTATCTTAAAGAGACAGGCGCTAAAACGGAGCGTCTCAGACAGAGGGTGAATACAGACAGACAGGATGAGAACATTTTTAGTATGTAAACATGTTCTAGTAGAAACCCAAAATACAAATATGAACCTGTAAATGAACAGGATATGTCCCCTTTAAGAGCAGTTTGGCTTCCAGTTATCATGCAGTGCAGTATGAGGTCCATCTGCAGCATCATTTAAAGGTCCCATATTGTGCTTATTTTCAGGTTCATACTTCATACTTTTCTGGTTTATACACTATTTTGGGTTTCTACTAGAACATGTTTACATGCTGTAATATTCAAAAAATGCTTTATTTTCCCCATACTGTCTGCCTGAATATGCCTCCATTTACCCTCTGTCTTAAACACCATTTCAACGGAATTGCAACGGAATGGCGTTGCTAGGCAACAGCTTGGGTCTATGTTTACTTCCTGTCGTCATTCATATCCACTGCAACTGGAAATAATCTGGGACACATTTAGAATATTTCATGTAAAACCGTGAAATGGTC
Organism: Sebastiscus albofasciatus; assembly: GCA_916701655.1. Classification (NCBI taxonomy): domain Eukaryota; kingdom Metazoa; phylum Chordata; class Actinopteri; order Perciformes; family Sebastidae; genus Sebastiscus; species Sebastiscus albofasciatus. The sequence goes on from CAKAOI010051769.1 coordinate 217,085, forward strand.
TAAATATTGTATATTTGTGACATCACAAATGGACAGAAATCCTAACGGCTTGTTTCAAACAAACAATTTCTGAATACAGACTGTGTGTATTTCTCCGTATATTGAGTGTTCTGATAGTTTAACAGTATTTATATAGCACTTAAAACTGCTTTATAATATAAAAGACATGAAAACCTCACTTTTTACAATATGGGACCTTTAAACCCCTTTTACATACAGATTTCTTCTGTTTCTGCGCTTTAAAGTTGGAAAAATCATCTCGTTCCTGTCTGACAGTAACTTATACACTCTATTCTCCAGTGGATGAAGTTTACACGGAGTCACATATTCAAAATATTCTACATGTCTTGTGCATCGAGTTAAACAAATTTTCCTCGATATTTGTTATCTTTGTTGACTTTAGGATGTCCACTAGACTTTAAAATCCAGTTCTGTGGGTTTGAATAATGTTTGGCAGCACAGCATTAGTTTGTATTGAGCCCTCCCCCTGTTTACATGTACCATCATTTTAATCAAGTCATTCCAATCATAAATGATCAACCAGGCATTGGGCTTTAATTTGTTCCATTAAATCATCTCCTGGTGCGAAATTATAATCCACACTAAGGCAGCCATTGTTCTGCTTTTACTTACTGTACATTAACTGTTGCAGACAAACAGCTCAGTACTATCCCAGCATGCAGAACATTAATTTTTTTTTATATTTTAATAGGATGTTTTGGTGTTTAAATGCTGTTTGACTGGTCTAAATGTCACTACACAGACATTAAAACCACAAATATATTCTTCATATTAAAACAGCAGTAGATTCAGAGTTAATAAAAGTACATACTTAAATGCTTTCCCTTTGTATCATCTCATCATGATAAGCTGAAATCTTTCCCTTCATGTATGTGATTGGAAAAATCCAGCTGCCGCTCACGCTCAATTTGTGATCAGCTTACACTTGTGCAGCGAAATAGAAAAGCTCAAGAAACAACTCACCGTGTTTTGCGTTTCCATCACCTCTCCTCCTCCAACAACATGGATTCGGTTTCCTTTACCTTTTCCTCTGCGCTCCCTCATCGCTCCCTCTTCCGTCTTGGGTTGAGTTTCCATCAGAAACCCACCCAGATTTCTCTAATCCTCACAAGTCCATCTGTCACTTTCCCTCCCCTTTGCTCCCTATATAGTGTTGTCTATTCATCCACGGTTCACTTGTCTTCTTCATCTCTCCTCCTCTCTCATTCATCACCTTCCTGACCTCCGCTCCTATATAGTGATTAATCTGACAGTATGGTATACAGTAGAACAGCTTGGATTGAGATGAGTGTGACAGTGTGTTGTGGTCTCATGGGCTCTCTCTTTAAACTTCAACCCTTCTTAACAGCTGTACAGCATATACGGCAGCTGGCTTTAGGTCAATCCCGTGACTTGAGTCGTTGGTGTGAATCTCTGATTGGAAAACCAGTGAGCCGCCAGGAACGGCATGTTTGGAACAGTTTGTTCAAACTTTCCAGGTTTTCTTGCTTCAGCTGAGTTTGTTTGACTCAGTGGCAATGATAGACGCCTGAAACAACTGCATGTACTATAATTCAAGCAATTTAATATCCAGTTGTTTTGTTGTGCTTTGCCATGCTGAAGAAAAAGTCAGCACTGATGCTCATATATTTAGCCAAGATCACCGATAAAGAAGATGACAAGACAAGTCCATTATCTTTAGTTAGTGTGCATGAGACAACAAGTTGTACAGGAACAAGGCTGACACATCAAGTTGATTTCAACAAGAGTCTGCAGTAATGCTAGACAGTCTGGTCTCACTCCCAGGGTGTCAAATACCAACTCTTGGGCAGCAGCTCTCAGCATCTTGATATCCTTTAAAGTCTGTATGAGACACAACAGGCTTTCAACTAAAGCCGGAGTAATACTCGCTGTTGACTACGTGTCTGTTTCAAAATGTACCTTAAAGGCAGATTTGTCAAGTATCTAATACTCTTATCAACATGGGAGTGGACAAATATGCTGCTTTATGCAAATGTATGTTTCTCTCCAGCAATGACTCTAGTTAATGATGCATTTCAGTCATAATTAGGACAAAACAATGTTTGATATGTCAAGATATCACTATAGCTACAACTGTTATCATTATAAGTATTGTTATCTCAGTATAATGGGCTTGAACATTTAAATATGGTCAACATGTGTCATTACTAAATTGTGATCTCTAAACACACCAGCAGCCATGGCGGTTTTAACCTTATGCTTTGTTTAATCGCTTAAACTGTATAGTGTTGAAACAAAGGTGCACCAGGTGAGAAAACAAATATACTATACATTTAGATCATCAGGAAAAAATAATAATATTTACAGCAATTATTTCACTGTAAATAAGAACCTTTCAGTTTGCATAATCTGCCTTGCTTCTGTAAAAAATAAAAAAAAAGGCAATACAAGGACTCAACTGACCATCGTGTCCTAATGTAACACATGTTCACTAACTATCAAAATCCCAAATCTGCCCCTTCTGTTTTTAGACACTAAGCTCTCTCAGCATCAATGGAGACGCTCAGCGGTCAATCCCACATTTCCTCCTCTCAACAAATTCTGTAAAGGCCTTAACTGACTCCACTCCCACTACTCTCCTAAATTAATGGGGAGATACAGTGAATACATGAATGAACAAACTGGTCAAATACAGAGTTTAGTCAAAAGTGTTTTAAAGGTCACATATTGTAAAAAGTAAGATTTCATGTCTTTTATATTATAAAGCAGGTTTAAGTGCTTTATAAATACAGTGAAAGTATTGAAGCGATCAATATACAGAGAAATACACACAGCCAATATTGAGAAATTGTGCATTTGAAACAAGTCGATTTCTGTCCATTTAGGATGTCACAAATATACAATATTTAGACCATTACACGGTTTTAAACGTAAACATTCTAAATGTGTCCCAGTTTATTGCTGGTCGCAGTGTATGTGAATGACATCAGCTGACAGGAAGTAAACATGGACCTAAACTGTTGCCTAGCGACGCAATTCTGTTGAAATGCACTAAAACGGAGCGTTTCAGACAGAGGGTAAATACAGGTATATTCAGACAGACAGTACGAGGAAAATTATTTATTTTTTTTAACATTACAACATGTAAACATGTTCTAGTAGAAACACAAAATACAAGTATGAACCTGAAAATGAACACGATATGGGACCTTTAAGACCTAGTAGTAAAATAACCTGTAATTGTGTAATTGGATGAAATGTTTGACCACTGCAATTGTATTTTTGGTGTCTTGTAAACCCATGAGGGTCGGGCACTTTGTGTGCATAACACAAAATAAATAAATCAATCAAGCAGTCATATAACAATACTCTGTTTTGAATCATATTTCATATGTTTTTTCTACCAAAAAGCTCAATAAACTGGTTAAAAATGATCCAAAGCACATTACTCCTTCTGCCTCATTGAAAAATACAGAATCTATAAATATATTAATATATATTTTTTTGTTTCAGATGTTTAACTACAAGATATAAGATGTCTCCTACTTCAGTTAAAAGTCCATTCTCATTGTGTGTGTGCACCGATGGTTAATATGTAGTAAATCAATTACTTTATTTGTTTATTTTTAAATCACTAAAGCTGATGATATGCAAATTGCATCAGCTGGTAATACATTAAAGCTTTTGATACAGAGTGACTGAAATATGTTATGTGTAAATATGTGTGTATTTATGGCCCTCTTGTGGTGAAACTAGGCACATTTTTATGGGTTGTAAGAGCTCAAAGAAGTCCCCATTAAACCAGAAGCAATTCAGTTAAAAATTGTAGAAAATGTTGAGAGAAAAAAAGATAAACAGAAAGGCCTTAATAAACACAGTGAGAACAGTAAATGTGTCACTTATTGTATAATTTTATTTCTCAAATGTACTGTATACTGTCACAGTTTACGACACAGCTTTAAATTTAAATACACAGCAAAATAAATTCATTTCATACAAAATTAAATTTGAGAACTAATAATTGTGTTCTGGACTATAGTTTCTCATCCTCATCTTTCTCTACTACAACTCCTCGGAGCTAAACTGTCTTTCCGTCAACCATCATCATCATCATTATCATCCACCGAAGTTCACATTTAAAGAAGTCATCAATACATGAAAAACAGCTCAGGCCCGTGAAACACAAAGAACGCTAACAATTGAAAACTAAGTGACCTCGTAGAAGTCGTTGGTCCTGTCTGCTTTCAGAGTGGCTTTGATTTGATGTTTTCACATCTCATAAACTACAATTAATCCTGCTACTGTTCATGTTTTCAATGCATCTTCAGCCACAAGGAAGCAGCTGATTGTAGAACAACATAAAGAGATGCAGGTGTGCGCGTTGAAATATTTCATTAACCACTCACACACCACATAAATGAGGGGCAGATACACACACACATACACACTTACAGAGGAGGATCCACTCAGACTGCATGCACTAAAGAGGTTGATATGTTCGAATTCGGTGTTTTTATACAGCGGAGACTTCAATTACACGATGAATCCAGAACGACTACGAACAAAGGGAGGAGAAAGCCACCATTGGTTACTGAGTTGATTGATAATGCAGTGTTTGAACAGCCGCTATCAGATTGAAGCAGATCATGTGATCAATACCATCAGGTCAACCCGTCTGATAATGAAAGAACCTTATTGGAGGCCGCTGCTGCTGCTGCATCAATAAATAATCAAGCAATAAATCAATCAATAAATAGTTACTCATGACTCTAATATACAGAATATTTCAAGGTTTATCCGTGATTACTTCCAGTATTTACATGAGCACAATATATACTGCACACACACACACACTGCATGCATGCAGGTCACACACACGCACACGCTCCACCTTGTACAAACACATACACACTCAATGAAAACATACAGTGACGTCCGTCCCACATCAGCTCTGTCAATGTTTTACAGGTCAACACTCACATCCACAGTAATTCTTCAGTATTTCCACATAGACACTCACACATAATGTGCTCTCTCTGCTTCTCACACTTGATTCAAAGTACATTTCACACATATTTTGAGTGTATTTCTGTTCTGCTGCATACATTGAAACCATGGCTGTCATATTAGTTGGACATGTGTATAGATCTCAAGGGGAGGGAGGATAGTGGAAGCTGAGGAGGAGCTGACGGGTTTAATTAAAAGGATTATACAAGTGTTTTTTGCATGTTTTCACCTGACACGTTGAGTACATGTAACTACTGCTCATTTTATACCAGAAAAGGTTTATACTGAGTCCTACCTTCCAGGCCGCCATGTGATTTCAGTCTACCTATTTGACAAAGTAATGCTATTATTAGCTCAGTTAAGAGCAGGGACTCTCACAAGTGAATTTCCCGTTAAGAGTCAGATAATTAGATAGTTAGATTGACTTTATTGTCCTCCTCTCAGTGGAATTTTGTCTTTGGCTTCTCCAAGTTTTTGGAAACTCTTCTTTCTTGGTGCATTCAAGGACATATTCTGACATCTATGGTAAATGGTAAATGGACTTGCATTTATATAGCGCCTTTCTAGTCTTGCGACCACTAAAAGCTCTTTACACCACATGTCAGCGTTCACCCAATTACACACACACACACACACACGTTCGTACACTTATGGCTGGCATGCGAGGCTGGCATGCGAGGAGCCGACTTTACCCATCAGGATCTGATCTAAATAAAAAAACTCACTCACACACCGATGGCTCAGACTTCAGGAGGTATTTGGGGTTAAGTGTCTTGCTCGAGAACACTTTGACATGTGACCGAAAGTGTAATGAAATGTGACTGAAAAGCCAAATTTCAATGCAAGAAAATGCCAAATTCACATAATATTTTTCATTATTTTTTTCACAAGTCTTGCAATATGAGTTTGCTTGCTGCATCCTACACTGTCTGTATGGCCAAAGTGACGTCGCACCATCAGACGCAGCCCTTCGATGTGGTTCCGCGTGGCAGGTTTTCGCCTGTTGTCCATGCACATTTAAATTTTTCTAACTACACAACACAGTTTGCCACGAGGAGAAACCCGGAATATGGAAGATCCAAACGTTTCCGCGACACGATTCTACATCACCTCTTGTCCGTGTGACCGTCCTTGTGGAAAGTATTACCAAAGTCCCTGCCTACAAAACTGAAATACCACTTGATTATATTATATATTAGGTTAAATTATGATGTTAAATTCAGTGGCGGCCTGGAAGATACATACTGTAGGAATGCAATCTCATATCCTTTGAGCTATATTTTGGAGAATGATTTGCAACACATATATGTAAAACTACATATCAATCATGTCAGAACAGGAATGGATTGTTGTTTTTGTTCGCCGTCTCGCCCGACCCGCTGCTTGAGAGCAACTGTGGCTGGAAGGGGACTTCCCCCTCGGCCTGTGGAGTGGATCCTCCCCAGTGAGCCGCTCCCGCTGGGCGATTCCCTCCAAAGAACCTGGACTTACCCATTCCTGTTCCCAACAAGAGGGGGTCTGCCAGAGGATTCCCCACCAGATGTCCAGACTGCACCATTCCTCCAAAAGAGGGGTTCATTTGTGGACACCCTCCCACAGAAACGGATTGTACCATTCCGGTTCCTGAACCCGGAGGAGCCACCTGAGCTGCCTGAAGCATATTATTTAAACCGGAATGAGACACCCCCGTGGTACGGGACGGTAGCTGAAATAAGGGAGTATCACTGGGAGGATGAGCAGCTCCAAAAGCGGAAGGAGATGCACCAAAGAAGGGGGGTAGGGTGGAACCAAAAGGACTGCAGTATGGGGTTGATGTTTCAGGAAGGGACACCCCAGCGACACCTCCTGATCTGACCACACGGCCAGAGGTCATGCCCCTGGCTTTGAAAGCGCCTGGGAAAATTAGGAGGAGTGACAGGAGGGATGGAGGGATGAGGGGGAAGGAGGGAGGGATATACAGTTTGAAGTATTCCAGCAAAGAGAAAATGCACCAGAGCAGAGAAAAGCGGTGAGAAGAGTTAAATATCTGCTGGTTAATATACACTAATCTCTATACTAAACTTCAATAGGTCACTAATGCTCACACACACACGACATCTATACAGCGAGACCACAGGGGGAGGGTGGTTAGGCAAAACACATAATCACAATAAGCTTTTCCATACAAGCCTATTTTTTTGTCACTCATACTGTCTCCGACCCTCTGTCTCTGTCTCAGCTGAAGAGTAGTGGAATACATTTGAATCAACAGTTCTTTTAGTGATTTTCCAGTCTTTGAAGTTGACCGAGCATCCGTTTGAGTCAAGCGCACCACAAAATAATTCCACATGAAGCCTTCGTCAAAAATGGTATTTGTCACCCAGAGTGAAGCGTTCTCTCTGTCCTTACCGATGGCTTGTGTCTGGGTGACGAGCGTGTTGACGAGGGGGCGCTGCTTGGGTTTGGGGTTTGAAGAAAATAGATCGTCCAAGTCGACAAGCGACGCCCCCGCAGAGCCCAGAAACGAAGCAGTCTTTCTATTCTCCTCCTGCGCTGATGATAGCTTTCCTGCAATACAATAAAGGTCCAATTCTATTCTAAAAAGTGTTTTCTTTTGGGGAAAAGGTCAGGGAGGAAAGAGAGAGCAAAGCGGAAGAGAAGTTTAGTTGATTAGGATTGTTAGCTAACAGCTGACAGATGGGGGAGATGGAGGTGAAATGGAGAAAAAAAGTGTCTATTCATACACAGAAACATAGACAAATGCAGGAACACAAACAGTTAAGTTGTTAAAGTCGCCGATCTCAGCCGAGCACTAAGCCAGCTGACATAGACTTCTGTTGATTAAAAACAAGCATACATTTGAGCAGAATGCACAGAGGAAAGATTTAGTTGATTTAATCAGATCGGAGCATTTTATTTTTGAGTACAAGGCAGACAATGATGTTCAACTCATGAATAAATGGATGGATCGCAGAAATAAGCATTCAGACAGTGTGTGTAGAAGTGCCATTTACCTGTCCCGTTGCTAGAGGCGTTGCTCGGTGCACCCCAAGGATCACCTTTTTTAGACGCTCCATCTCCAAAGGGGTCACTAGATGGGGAGGAGTCTGAGGGTGGAGCAGGTGTACCCCACGCATCATCTGTGCTGCCTGGTGCTGCAGCTAAACAGGAAAATAGAGCATATAGACAAATATTTCAGTCTAATGGCTTTCTGTGATAAAATACTCTAAACATGAGGTTCACATGATAGTAGGGCTGTCAATCGAAATATTGCGATTAATTACGATTGTCCATAGTTAAACGCGATTATCGCTTATTAATCACAGAAGATTCTCTTATCAACATGGAGTCGGCAAATATGCTGCTTTAAGCAAATATAAGTATATATTTATCATTGGAAATCAATTAACAACACAAAACAATGACAAATATTGTCCAGAAACCCTCACAGGTTCTGCATTTAGCATAAAACATATGCTCAAATCATAACATGGCAAACTGCAGCCCAACAGGCAACAACAGCTGTCAGTGTGTCAGTGTGCTGACTTGACTATGACTTGCCCCAAACTGCATGTGATTATCATAAAGTGGGCATGTCTGTAAAGGGGAGACTCGTGGGTACCCATAGAACCCATTTACATTCACATATTTTGAGGTTAGAGGTCAAGGGACCCCTTGGAAAATGGCCATGCCAGTTTTTCCTCGCCAAAATTTTGCGTACTTTTGAAGCGTTATTTAGCCTCTTTCGCTAGTATGACATGGTTGGCACCGATGAATTCCTTGGGTTTTTCTAGTTTCATAGGATGCCAGTATCTTCACATTAGCAAGTTGTGTTAATGCGATAAAGAAATTATTGGTGTTTAAATGAATTTGCGTTAACTTTGCCCTAGTTATTAGCTTTTCAAAGAGCTTTCAACCGTATCACACAGCCTTCTTCAGCAACTGGAACTTGCTCAGGTGTCATCATGTTACCCAAGTAAGGAACTTCAGTCCTGTAATAACAAGTGGTTGTTTACGGGGTGGGGGGATCATAACTTCCGTCTCTGGAAGGTCTCTGGCATTAGATGCAAAAGGCCTCCTTGATCTTTCCCCAACTGTCCACTGACTCCTGGTCAATGAATTTGAACCCCTTCCCAGTCGTTATGATTGGTTTTGATTTTGTTTACAGATAGCCGATGCCTGCTTCCGGTGCCCTTTCAATCTCTTACTCAGGGTCCTTTGGCCATTTCACCAATAATCACCAACAGCCCAACCACGTACCTCTGGGATGATTCTGTTGGCAAAGGGGTTACGTCTGTCACAATATATGACCACTTGTTGTCACATGATCAAAGTTCTGATGACACCTGAGAATGTTCCATTTGCTAAAGAAGGCCATGGAGATACGGAGGTAAGCTCTGGAAAAAATACTAAGTGAACCTCGAGTTTAGAAGCATCTATTTGTTAGTTTCTTACCTGGGGCTCCCCATGGGTCATTGTCCAGTTTGGATGCATCTCCAAATGCATCAGAATTATCAATGGGTGATGTGGCGCTTGTCCCGTCCCCCCAGGGATCTCCGCCCTTTGTTTCCTTTGGAGTGGATGGCGCCCCCCAAGGATCTGACCCGCTGCCAGGTGGAGAGCTAGCGGGGGCTCCCCACGCATCTGCATTGCCTTGGGGCGAGCTCAGCAGAGGTGCATTGAAGGGATCTGAGGGGTCATCTTTTGGTGGACTGGATGGCACTGTGAATGGGTCTTCTTTAGGGGGTGTTGTTGGTGGTGCAGCGAAAGGGTCGTCTTTTGTAGGTTTGGATGGTGCAGAGAAAGGATCCTCTTTGGGTGGTGTGGTTGGTGCGCCAAAAGGATCGCCTTGGGTAGGTTTAGTTGGTGCAGAGAAAGGATCTTCTTTCGGTGGTGTTGTGGAAGTGAAGGGGTCATCTTTAGATGATGGTGGTGCTGCAAATGGGTCTTCTTTAGGGGGTGTTGATGCTGGTGCAGTGAAGGGATCATCTTTTGGGGTACTGAATGGGTCATCTTTAGGGGCATTAAAAGGATCATCCTTTGGAGCATTAAATGGATCATCCTTTGGAGCATTAAATGGATCATCCTTTGGAGTATTAAATGGATCATCCTTTGGGGTGTTGAATGGATCATCTTTTGGGGTGTTGAATGGATCGTCTTTTGGGGCGTTGAATGGATCGTCTTTAGGGGAGTTGAATGGATCATCTTTTGGGGCATTGAATGGATCGTCTTTTGGGGAGTTGAATGGATCATCTTTTGGGGCGTTGAATGGATCATTGTTAGATGAACTGAAGGGATCTGGTTTATCTTTTGGAGCAGAAAATGGATCTTTCTTGTCTTTGGGTGCATTGAAGGGGTCTGAACTGTCTTTCGGTGCGTTGAACGGGTCATCTTTTGATGCACTAAATGGATCAGGATCATCTTTTGGTGCTGCGAAAGGATCTTCTCCATTCTTCGGCGCAGCAAATGAATCTTCATCTGTTTTTGGTGCTGAAAATGGATCTTCAACAGTTTTAGTTGGAGCCCCCCAAGGATCGCTGCTGGCTGTCTTGTCAGTTGTGTCAGGTTTTGCGGGTGTGCCCCATGGATCTGTGGCCTCTTTAGGTTCTTTGGGGGCTCCCCATGGGCCGGGTATCACCTCCTCCTCCTCCTCAGCCTCCACCCCCTCCTCCTCTGCTTTCTTTCCTCCCCAAGCACCTCCTTTAACATCACCGCCTTTGCCGGCATCCTCCCATTTCAACTCTTCTTCACTCAACTTGCCCTATTACAATTGCAAAAAAAAAAACACAAACATTTACTAATGCAGGGTTCAATGTTAATGTTTTCAATGTTGGTGAAGTGGGTTTGAAATCTACTTGACCAAAGTCAGTTTTTACTTGCCTTAGCGGTTAAGTTATCAGATAACAACAAAGACCAAAGCTAATCGTCATATTTAAACTTTAAGTAAATGAATCCCCCACATCCTCTAACGCCACCCAACTTTCCAGGATAATTGAAATGCTCGCTTGCGCTTCAGCTCATAAACTTTGTCTTTACCCACCACCATTTTCTCGTGATTGCCCATCTGGTACTGTGCATGTGCAACTCTCAACAGAGATGAGAAGGAAGTGAAATGGCTCACCCATTAGCTACTTCCATCATCAGCTCCATTATCTTTTACCACTCACCTGATCGGGCAAGTGAGTTGCTAGACTTACTAGCCCAATGTGGCATTTTACTTACCCCGGGCAAGCGGGCAATCCTTATTGTTGAGCCCTGTATTGGCTTCATTATTCAGTGTAACTGAACCTTTCCTGTTGATCCACAAGATCAAACTGATTCGTTTAAGCCAAGTAATTGATTGCAATTGGCAACTGAAAAATCATTTCAGATGCTCCACTGTTTGACTGAAACTTTGTTATTGAATGTTGAGTTTGTTGAGATTTTGTGAAAGGGATATATACAGTATATAACTCTCTGGTTATTTTTGAGGCTATGGTTTGTAGTGTTGCTGTACCTGACTGCATTATATTGCACTGGTGTTGTGTTCATGCACTTGCTATACACTTACCCTCCTCACTATTTCTTTCTTCTCAAATTCCTGTTTGATACGCTCCTCTTTGCGGGCAGCGAAGGTGGCGGTCAAGTCGGCCACCGAGGGTATGTTGTCCAAGGATGGAAGCCCTGAGCCCCCGGCGACGTAGCATGGCTTGTAGTTGGGATCCTTGACAGTGTCCGAGGATGAGGCTGGTTTATAAAGAAAGGAAAAGAGATTGAATGTGATTTTACGTGGGAGAGACACAGACAAATAAAGACAATTATACTAAAACAGTTCAAAGAATGGGTATCGAGCGGTGATACTTTAGGACAGAAGGGCTCACCAGCAGCACTTTTTGATGTCTTCTCTCTGGTCTTGAGGGCAAAGTCTCTCTCCTCCTTTAGCTTATCATCATCCTCCATAAGAACAAGGACAACTTTGGCCTTCTCTCTCACATTTCCACCCTGGGACAGATATGCTTACGTTAGACTTTGATCTGACTCTGATTATTCCAGCAAAATCCTATCTAAGCCTGGAAAACTTCTTATCTTCAAAGTCTTGTAAGCCTGAAAGTGTCAAGCATTGAAAGCTTTTGAATCAAGGGATTCTTACATTTGCTTGAGACATCAAACGTAGACTGAATCTATTATCACTCTTTATTTGTAAACTTGGTCGAGAGGTTAAAAGGAGTATGATGATATGCACATTATAGTGTTAGTAATGGATACACTTAATGCATAGCATGCAACCTTTAAATGGATACTAAAAGTATCACCTGATCTTTGCCATCCTTTTCTATAAAGCGATACTCTGTGAGCGCTTTGACGATGTAGATGTTGTCTTTCATTTTCAGAAGCACGCGATCGTCTCCGGTCTTTAATAGGTACTCCAGCAGTGTCAGGGACTGGCATGAAAAAAAAAGCACGACAATAAACTCATTTATCTGAAATAAAAATGTATATGACTGAAACAAAAACAAACTGGCAATCTGTACAGTTTAACAGTTTCTTTGTGTTCCATATAACTATGAAATTCATAAGACAAAACAACAAAATCTGTGTATAATCACAGATTTTGCAGGAAAGGATAAACAATATGCAAAAACTTAAAAAGACACAATGCTTGTAGAGGACACTAGTGTAACTGATGTGCCAATACAAAGTCACATGACTGGCAAAGTCCCAATGGTCTGTCATGTTCCTTAGTTGGTGATACCAGTAACTTAATAGCAGATATGTGGTGCAGTTTACGTCTTTACTGAAGACCAGATAAATAAATCATGTCATGGGCCATCAGAGAGTTTTTCTTTCACTAAATGGCAATACATTTCAGTTGAGCTAGAACAGTTAAAAACTGCTGCACTGGTTAACAATGCAAGGTTAAGATTTTAATCTTTTAAACTTTGGATATCCTCGTACATGTATGGTAATTGTACTGCAGAATATCTTGGTTTTGATCACATATTCCAACATTTCATTCTAAATCAAAAGCAGTCTGTGTATGAAATACTAAGTAATAAGAGAAGATGGACTATGCATTTATTGTCTGAGACCAGAGAAATGTTAGTAATAATGGCCACAGCCCTTATTTCAAAAGGAAAGCTTCTGATGAATCTGTAAGCGCTCTTATTAGCCTTAATTGATTATTACCTACAACTCATCCATCTTGATACACAACAGGAGTCTGGTGCTACAGGTCCCATCAGCCTTTACAAAATGTCCTGTTTCTATAAATAGACTGAAATCTTAAGGTTTGGCATTAACATCCACAATAATGACTGTTTGAAATGGCATTTTAACAACAGTTTTGTTACATGATACACTTATTGTGCATTGTTATTAATACCTTGTGGATGTGTCTCCAGTTCTTGTCATCTTTCAGGCGCTTCCAGAGCATCGTCATGATCTCGTTGCAGGCCACCACATTGTAGGTGAGATCGGAGAGGTCAGCCATCTGAGAGCTGGACGGGCCCCATGGGTCATTAGACGTCGCCTCTCTCACCTGCGCAGGAAGCAAAGCAAGAAATGTCAGTGTGTAGGAAATATAAGGTGGCAGCAGTCCAACGGTCAGAGATGCCAGCTTGTGACAAAAAAAAGGCACACAGTTAGAAATCGTTGCACCGATTACAGTGTAGCATCCTTGTCGTCATCTCATTTTATCACGCTAACAAAAAAATCACAAATAATCTGCTCTGCCAGGTTATGACCAATCATGTTTCACCAGATCAGCATTTTAGCGTTTATCCATATTTCCCCGAACCTAAAAACCTGGTGGTTCGATTTTAGACTTAAGAGAACTGTGTGAGTTTACTGCTGCAGAAACGTTAAATCAATGGCTTGTTCTATCGATCTTCCAACTATAACTTTCAACTCAACTGACCCTTTGGTGAGGGCATCCTTTCAAACTCATGTTGTACAGACAGCAATTGCTCCAAACCACAACTGTAATTTAAATGCTATATAATGTATATGTTGACAAACATTAGTGTGTATAAAATTATGCACAATACTTCTAAAATGTTTAATTGGATATTAAAAAATGTCATCTTAGAGGTGTGCTAGTGGCCTACAGGTTTAAGGTGCATGTCATTCCCTGACTCTCTTCCCACGTTTACTGTCTATTATCTAGTAAAAGTAAAAATGTTCCAAAATCCTTTTGAAAAAAATGCATCCTGAACTAGACTTAAAGGATTTGTGTGTAGGATTTGGCAGTGGTGTGGTTGCAGATTGCAACCAACTGTGTACCCCTCCACTCACTCCTCCATTTCCAAGACTGCGGTAATGTGAGACACCGAGTGCAAAACCGTGGTGACGCCATTCGCCTCGCTCAGAGGCCATCCTTACTGTAATAACACTACTTTAGGAGCAATGGAAGTCAGACGGCGGCTGGCAGTACCACGGTTTTGCACTCTGCAGGCTCACGTTATCGCAGTTTCACACACGTGTTGGAGAAACAATGTAAAAACATGAAAGGCACTCGCTAGAGCCAGTGTATGGTTTGACCATTCTTTGCCACTATAGAACCATGGCGGAGCAACATGGCGGACTCTGTGAAGAGGACCCGCTCTAGATACGAAGGGCTCATTCTAAGCTATCAAAAACACAAATATTCTTAGTTTCAGGTCATTATACACTAATGACAACATAGTTATGAATATTATATTCCATTTTTTGCTAATAGATCCCCTGAAATGTTATACACTGGACCTTTAAAGAATACAATGAGAAAGCATTTTAATTCCTGCTAGATGAAAAATGTAGCTGACATAATGGAAATGATGGATTGGTTTCAGTTTCTATTACCTTGACCTCTGCCTCAGAGTAGTTCTGGACCAGGTTCTTCAGCTGTCGGCGGAGCATCGAGGACGTCATGGTGTCTAAGGGGGAGGTGGGGAATCAAACCACCAGCAATCTGATTCAGAGAAAACTTGTCAAAAATAATGCATGCTTACATAGAAGAAGGATCCACACACATATGCTTACACACAATCAAACATCATAAATACACATACAACCCCCCATACCTTTTGTAAAGTGACTGCTGTCAAAGATGTATTCTATATTGCTTGAGTGCTGGCTCAGTGAGCGTACATCCTGCTGCTCTCTCTTCCTCCTGACTGCACTGATCGTCTCAGGATGACAGAAACCAGATCCTACAGCTGCAGAGAGGAACCAGTCAACATAAAAGAAAAAGAGCTGAGGCATGCGTTGGCACTGGGTGACAATGGCAAGCTTACAATTATGAGCTGCAAAGCTGCACTAAAGGTGTGCCTACACCTGCAGGATGTGTCAGTTTGTCATAATCACTGCGACAAAACCCAGATCCTCCTCTGGGTTAGCTTTGTGGCTAAGCTACATGCTAAGTTAGTTAGCTGCCAGCGTCCTGGGGCTGAATACATGAGCCTAAAACCTCATTTATAGAGCACCTTTATTATCAGTCTGAGTCCTATCAACTGTAAATCAAAGTGCTTACAAGTATGATGTATCTGTGAGGATTGACATGTGGTGTGTTCAGGACCTCGGAGAGCGACTAGAGACGAGCAGCAGCCGTCAATATGGCTAACGGTGCGGACGGTGTTGTCGAGCAGCTAACAAATCAGCATCAATATCAGACTGTAGCCGTCAAATGACGGGTTGTATTTAGAGAAACAGCCGCTGCTTTCAGTTCAAACTAACACCCGCTCGCAGCGCGTTATTTGGAGCATTAAATGTGCGTATTTGCAGCATAAACAGCAGACTAACCCTGAGAGGATCTTCAGGAGTCTTCGAGGAGGAGACGACACGACACGACGACCGTTTCCGGTTCCGCTGTTTTCAGCACCACCTGCAGTCCACGCCCCCTCAACATATAGTTTTATTATTTTTCTCATTTAAACACATTTCTGTCAACCAGTTCTTCATATTTTATTATGAAAGTGAAAAAATAAATTACCGTCATTTTTTTCCCCTACAATATAGAAATGCTGAGCAGTTTGTTGAGAGTGAACCGTTATTAACCGTTATTAACATTTCTGATGCATTCTGGGTAGTGAACAAGCTTCAATTCAATTCAATTTTCTTTATTGATCATGACTGTCAGGTGATCAATATTGCCAAAGCATCGATTCAATAATAAATAAAAATTGAAAAAAGAACAAAATAAAAACAAAAACATATACATATATACATGTATACAATTCATTAAGAAAATTACAATACATAGATATTTTAAAAAGTACATGCATGTAAATGGAAGAAAACAATGAAGAAGTAATTCATGTTTTTGTTGTGTCAATAAAACAAACAAACAAATAAAAAACAATTAATAACAATATATTGCAATATCAAAGGATAAATGTAAACAAGCTTCAATTCAGTGAGTTTTATTGATCATGACAGTCAAGTGAACATTATTGCCAATGCATCAATTCAATAATAAATACAAATAAAAAAAGAACAAAATAAAAACAAAATTATGTATAAACAATTCATTAAACCAATTACAATATATAGATATTTAGAAAAGTACATGCATGCAAATGGAAGAAAGCAATAAATAAGTAATTAATGTTTGTTGTGTCAATAAAACAAACAAACAAATAATAAACAATTAATAACAATATATTGCAATATCAAAGGATAAATGTAACCCCCTCCCAAAAAAAACAAACATAATATCTATCCATCTATCTAATAAAACAAACAAAAAACAAATAATAAACAATTAATAACAATATATTGCAATATCAAAGGACAAATGTAAACAAGCTTCAGCTAACGGTGACGGTGTCTGACTGTTAGCACGCAAACCACACACACACTCTCACACACACACACGCACAGAGCCCCCTCTCTCTCTCTCTCTCTCTCTCTGAACAGACACACACACTCAGAGTGAATATATGAGTCACAAGCAGCACATCAACATCAACATCAACTCCCACATCAATAACAGTTGAATCAAGATGGCGGCCGAGGGCGAGTACGAGTCGATCCTGTGCGTGAAGCCCGAAGTCAACGTCTACCGCATCCCGCCGAGAGCCTCCAACCGGGCATACAGGTAACCGGAGAACCGCCGGTGGTCGACGGCGCTGTGCTGTATACAGTATGTGTTTAACGGTGTTCGGTGTGGCTCTGTGACGGGCTGCGGGCATTTCACTCTCACTGCTCTGTGTGAGCACGCTTTACTCATCACGACTCTGTGTGTATAGGGGGCTTTATGTTGTGTGTTTGTGGACGAGCGGAGATACAAACATCCGTCTCCAGGTGCTAATATGTGTTGACGGTTAACGGAGTCGCTTCTCTGCGCCGCTTTGTTGTCCTCCCAGCGGCTGAGCTGTCAGAGATGTGACGGGGGGGTTTGTCATCGTGCCGGGTCGATGCGGGCGGTCTGCCAGGACAGTCCCACTCGCTGCTGTCACAGCTTGGATGTCCTCTTTTACACAGGGACACTATTGAGTTGAGACAAAAAAAAACATTTTTCAGGCTTTTCTGCGTGGATAGTTTTTGGATTGAGGTTGTCGTTAGAGAATGAAACTTTATTATGTACCCTGTGTTAAACATGCAGACGGTCTGTCAACAGTGTCTGGGTGGACATGCAGGGACAGATCACAGCAAACAGTCAGAATAAACAGATCCATATGGACACCAACACCCTCACAGGAGAGAAAGATGTTTGTCCCATTTCAGATTACTTTAGTACAGTACGACTTTAGACATTAGAAAGAGAGGTTATAAGTGTGAATGTTTACCCACCTTTATATTCATGCCTATAAACCCACTATTAATTGATAAATAAATATGTATTTTGAAATGTGTTTAAGCTGGTGGTTTCCAAGAAAAACCTGAAAGGACACAAGATGATAGAAGGGATGAGAGAGATTAAAAAGATATATACTTTTTTCAACTTTTCTTGTGTACTGGATAGGCTACTTTCACCTCAATACCTCTAAAGGTCCTTGAAATAATTAAAATACTGGATACTATCACCTTCATATCTCTAAAGATCCTTGAAATAATTAAAATACTGGATACTTTCACCACTTTATATCTATAAAGGTCCTTTAAAATAAGCAAAATACTGGATACTTTCACCACATTATATATCTAAAGGTCCTTTAAAATAAGCAACATACTGGATACTTTCACCTTCATATCTCTAAAAATCCTTAAAACAAGTAAAATACTGAATACTTTCACCTCCTCATATCTCTAAAGATTCTTAAAATAAGTAAAATACTGGATACTTTCACCTCCTCATATCTAGAAAGATTCTTAAAATAAGTAAAATACTGGATACTTTAACCACTTTATATCTAAAGGCCCTTAAAATAAGCAAAAATACTGAATACTTTCACCACTTTATATCTATAAAGATCCTTAAAACAAGTAAAATAATGGATACTTTCACCTTCATATCTCGAAAGATTCTTAAAATAAGTAAACTACTGGACTACTTCAAATGAAACACAAATCTGTCTTTGCTTTTAACTCACATCCAAACCATAACCTGCTGTACATTCCAATATCCATACTACCGTACAATTTACTATGCCAGAAAAAGATTTAGTATGTCCCAATACGTACTGTGCATGTCAAATGCAGTATGCCAAAAATACCAGGATGTATTTTGACATACTGCATCTGGTCGCATTTTGCAGTGTGCAACCCAGCATGCTGTTCTGGCTGTTCTTACCCACAATCCTCTGCACAGCAGATATATGAGCAAGAGGGTCAAAGTTTAAGGCACAAGGTTTTGACGAAGTAGTATGTTCCAACTGTATGCATGCTGCATGCAACGGGCAGCTGCAGTATGAACTAAAAGTAAAAAGAAAGTATGTGGTTTGGAACGTAGCCTTGTTATGTGTGTTCACAAGTAGACATTACGTCATTTCAGGGTTTCCATTGTAAAATATGCACCATAATTTTTGTGAAACAGATAGTTAGAATAAATGGAAATCAATATTCAGTTTGTATATCAATTTTTATGAGTAGAATTTTAAGACCTTGTTTTATCTACAGGGCAGCAGACTGGAAGCTGGAAACTCCAGACTGGTCTGGTAGAATGAGGGTCACAGCCAAGGGCCAAGTGGCCTTCATCAAACTGGAGGACAAGATCTCAGGTATGAAGACTTCATTGTGTATTACAGTATATCTTATAACTCCAGTATGTGATATGATCAATTAGTAAGGGCTGTCAATCGATTCAAATATTTAATCACGATTAATCACACATTTTTCATCTGTTCAAATGTACCTTAAAGGGAGGTTTGTCAAGTATTTAATACTCTTATCAACATGGGAGCAGGCAAATATGCTGCTTTAAGCAAATATATTTATTATTGGAACTCAATTATCAACACAAAACAATGACAGATATTGTCCAGAAACCCTCACAGGTACTGCATTTAGCATAAAACATATGCTCAAATCATAACATGGCAAACTGCAGCCCAACAGGCAACAACAGCTGTCAGTGTGTCAGTGTGCTGACTTGACTATGACTTGCCCCAAACTGCATGTGATTATCATAAAGTGGGCATGTCTGTAAAGGGGAGACTCGTGGGTACCCATAGAACCCATTCACATATCTTGAGGTCAGAGGTCAAGGGACCCTTTTGAAAATGGCCATGACAGTTTTTCCTTGCTAAAATTTAGCATAAGTTTGGAGTGTTATTTAGCCTCCTTCTCTCTAGCTTTAAAACTGAGCCCACCTCAACCTAAAAATTGCAAGGTGTGTTAATGTGTTAAAGAAATTAGCTGCGTTAAAACAAATTTGTGTTAATGCGTTATTATCGCGTTAACTTTGACAGCCCTATCAATTACATTACAGCATTACTAACTGTACATTTCTTTCCCATGACAAATCAGTCAGAAGCCCTGTGATGTATTGGTTACCTGTCCTCTAACCAGGACAAACAAACAGTTTAGAAAATCCATTGATAAATGGATGGATGGATGGATGGATGGTTCACTGTCTTTGACACATGGTTCACTACCTCTTGTCATTTCCCTTCGTGTCCTGTAGGGGAGCTGTTTGCCCAGGCACCAATCAAGGAGTATCCCGGTGTTGCAGTGGAAACGGTCAGTGACTCCAGCCGATACTTTGTTCTGCGGATACAGGATGATAACGGTGAGGATGTTATGAAAATGACGAATGACAAAGCTTGCCTGTTTCAAGACCCCTAAATCCCATTTTAAGCACGAAGAACTTAATCTTGGCCGTTGTTGGTGTCAGTCACTATAACGTCACTACCTGTCGTCCGCAGGTCGCAGTGCTTTCATAGGAGTGGGCTTCGGGGACCGAGGAGATGCTTTTGATTTCAACGTGGCTTTGCAGGACCATTTCAAGTAAGTAGTGACTGGGTGGTTTCAGTATGAAATGGCGATCAGTGTCTTCTCCTTCGTAATGAATGTAACGGGGTTACTTTCACACTTATTGTTAAAGGGGATATATCATGCTCATTTTCAGCTTCATGCTTGTATTTTGGGTTTCTACTAGAACATGTTTACATGCTTTAATGTTCAAACAACACATTCTTTTTCTCATAATGTCTGTCTGAATATACCTGCATACACCGTCTGTCAGAAACGCTCCGTTTTAATCTATTTCAACGGAATGGCAACGGAATTGCATTACTAGGCAACAGCTTGGGTCCATGTTTACTTCCTGTCAGCTGATGTCATTCACATACACTGCAACAGGAAATAAACTGGGACACATTTAGAATGTTTACGTTTAAAACTGTGAAAATGTCTAAATATTGTAGATTTGTGACATCACAAAGGGACAGAAATCCTGACAGCTTGTTTCAAAGGCACAGTTTTTGAATACAGGCTGTGTGTATTCCCACTTGGATTGAGCGTTTTGATACTTTCACAGTATTTATATAGCACTTAAACCTGCTTTATAATAAAAAAAGACATGAAAATCTCACTTTTTACAATATGGGACCTTTTAATGTCAAGAAAACATTGAGTCCGGTTAAAAGCATGCACATTCACAGCAATAAATACAGAAATGAACATTATACATATCATTAGTTTTCCTTCCAAAGTATTGACAGTGTTAACTTGTCCTATACATGTCCCACAACCCTCTGCAGCATAAGCAGTCCATGCCAAAACAAGATGCTGTCTTTGGGATACAGTATGCAGTACTGTACTTGTGGAAAGCTGCGTTGCTGTAGTTTTCCTGGAAACTGCTGAGATGCGTTGTTTTATTTGTGTATCCGTGCTGATGGTTCCTACTGGATATGTGTGTGTCTCTGCCTCCCTGCAGATGGGTGAAACAGGAGAATGAATTCAGTAAAAACGCCCAGCTCGGAGATTCAGGACCAAAACTGGACTTGGGCTTTAAAGAGGGACAGACCATCACACTCAACATCGGGGTGAGAACCTCAAAATGTCTAGATTTTTACTACATTTTCAAAGCATTTGAAATGAATTTAGACTGTTGGCAAGTGGAGAAAGAGATGGTCTCATAGTCTGTGGTTTTATAATTGAATTAGACTGCAAGCAGTCAAAGTAAATCAGAAACGACACATTCATGTAATAGGCTCTTAAGAAATAACTTTATGCTGCCTATAAAACAAAACGGAGCTGGAGTGTAACTGGAGATGTGAAGTGTTGAGGACCATCTGTAATTCACAAATCAAGGCATCATTTCCATCCACTCTTTAAAAATGAAGTTTATTAAGAGCCTCTTCTTCAGTCAACACTCAATCAATCAATTACTTCATTTGTCCTCAAAGGGCATTTGGTTTTGCAGCAGTGAAACAAAGACACAGGATAAAACAAACAAATAAAAAAGTTTTTCAATTGTGTCATGTAAAAAAAAACATTTTTAACAGCGGTTAAAAATATTCCTAAATTTCGTGAAAGTCTGAGAGACCTCATTTTTCTTTTCTCTGTCTCTAGCAAGGTAAAAAGAGGGATAAACCCCGCCCACAAGGTTCAGGTGGGTTTGGACTCCTCCCACCACCGCCTGGAGGCAAGATAGCCCCGCCTCCTTCGTCCGGCTCATCCAATCACAACATTATCCCTCAGACGGGAGACATGGCAACAGGTAGATAGCACTCTCGGTCGAACTAAAGCTGCACCAGGCTGTTTTAATTTGGGCAAATAATTGTGCAGCTTTAACCTCCAGGAGTGACCTATTTCCTTAATCACTGTGTTAATTAGTCGCCTGTTAAATGAGTCGTTCGTTTTAGAGCTTCAGGCTGCAGGAAATGGAAGTGAAATGTGTGTCAGGTTTTTAAGCTGCTGTTAATGAGCTCCTCATGTCTCCCTGTGTCTCCCTGTGTCTCTGTCAGGCTGCCTGCTGGAGCTGGACAGTAGTAACTCTAACACAGTGCTTCAGTCGAACCCTAGTTCAGATGTTTGGGGAGACTTCTCCGCTCCTGCAAGGTAATTTCTTGTAATATACACGATGTGTGGCCTTGTGTTAAGCAGCGCGGCAAGTTTATTTGTATAGCACATTTCAGCAACAGGGCAATTCAAAGTGCTTTACACAAATAATCAACATTGCGACAAAGTGCTAAAGAACATTAAGACATAATTAAAACAGTCATAAAAAAAAGAAGGAAAAAAAGAAGACTTTACACAATGTCTTGAAACATGGCTGCAGAGATTTGTTCCCATTCAGCCACAACAGCATTAGTGAGGTCCAACACTGATGTTGGAGGATAAGATTTGGATCACAGTCGGTATTTCAGTTCATCCCAAAGGTTTTGGATGGGGGTTGAGGTCAGGGTTCTGTGCAGGTCAGCAAAGTTCATCCACACCAAACAAAGGTTATTTTAAAATACAGTTCAATAATTTAAATGAAGATAAATTGGTAAATAACTGTAACAGACAAACTAAAGGAATCATATAGTCTAGGGCTGCAACTAACAATTATTTTCATTGTCGATTAATCTGTCGATTATTTTGCAGATTAATCGATGAGTTGTTTGGTCTATAAAATGGTGAAAAATATCGTTCAGTGTTTCCCAAAGTCCCGAGATGACGTCCTCAAATGTCTTGTTTTTTTTCACAACTCAATTATATTCAGTTTACTGTCATAGAGGAGTAAAGAAACCAGAACATATTCACATTTAAGAAGCTGGAATCAGAGAACACTTTTTTTCAAGAATGACTCAAACCAATGAATCGATTATGAAAATAGTTGGCGATTATTTAGTTGACAATGAACCGATTCATCTTTGCTGCTCTAATACAGTCATATTTATAATTAAGGGATCTCAAACGTGATTGTAAAAAGATGGGGGAGGTTTGACAGTGAGGGGTAAACCGTTCCACTGTCTTTTTCTGAGCAGCAAAATGAGTGTCTATACACATTAATGCAACGCGCAAATTTTAGGTTGTAGTGGGCTCAGTTTTAAAGCTAGAGTGAAAATACTGGTGTCATATGAAACTAGAAAACTTAAAGAATCCATTGGTACCAACCACCAAACAATGTCATACTAGCATGTTGCAAAGGAAGCTCCAAATAATGCTCCAAACTTACGCTAAATTTTGGCGAGGAAAAACTGGCATGGCCATTTTCAAAGGGGTAAATGCAGTACCTGTGAGGGTTGAATTATCAAAGTAATTCATGTAAATACATAGTGTGTGTATACATACACACACACACACAGTAACACTTATCTACAAAAATATAAAGTACACATGAAGTGATGAAAAGACTAAAACTCTTTAGTTTTTTCTGCATTAAAAACAGAAAAAGTAAAAAGAATTACAAAGTGGGTCGTCCAATCAGATGAGCCAGCTGTTTGCATGGTGAGCTGTGATTGGTGGATGAAGCTCTACAGCATGGTGAGGAACTCACCATATGGACCATCATGTGATTAATCATATATATATATTACATGTTGTGCATATTATACAAATTTGAGTTTAAAATGGCATCTTTTTAGTTTATTTAGTTTATAGTTATTTGCACAAAGAAAGATCATAACATGCAAAACACTGGTATTGTCCTTTTATTAAGTCATATAATGGCAGCATCCAAAATCGCATACTATGCACTACATACTCAATATGTGTACTATCGATTAACATACTTTTGTATGAATAAGCAGCAGTATGTATCTTTTCGGACACACTGAACTGTGATTTACGTTGTCACTCCCTGAGAGCCTCCTTGCCGGTTGGAGACCCGTAACCACGGTAACACGTGCCAACCTCATGTGACCAAAACAACATTTGTGAGAATCAAAGTCCGAATTACTTTAAAAACTGTATTACGCCTACCAAAGTGACATCTTACTCTACTTATGCTTAAATTGAAGACGTTACAGAGCTGTCCGTCAACACTCTGTTATGAACTTTGTCGTCACTACCGCATTGCATTGTGGGATATTTATGCCGCCATAGTGTCCAGCGTTTGCATACTGTAACATTTCACCAGAAATAGTATGCGATTCTAGTACTATTGGTTTCATACTAAGGTGTCAGGAGGGAATTTCTGACGCAACCTTCGTATCTGTAGAGAGAAAGGTGATAACATGAAAAACACTGGTATTGTCCTTTAAAGGTCCCATATTGTAAAAAGTGAGATTTTCATGTCTTTTACATTATAAAGCAGGTTTAAGTGCTATATAAATACTGTTAAACTATCAAAACGCTCAATATATGGAGAAACACACACGGCCCGTATTCAGAAATTATGCGTTTGAAACAAGCCGTTAGGATTTCTGTCCATTTGTGATGTCACAAATATACAATATACAGATCATTACATGGTTTTAAACGTAAACATTCTAAATGTGTCCCAGTTTATTTCCTGTTGCAGTGTATGTAAATAACATCAGCTGACAGGAATTAAACATGGACCCAAACTGTTGCCTAGCAACGCAATTCCATTGCAATTCTGCTGAAATGCACTAAAACGGAGCGTTTCAGACAGAGGGTAAATACAGGTATATTCAGGCAGACAGTATAAGGAAAACAAAGTTGTTTTTTTTAACATTACAGCATGTAAACATGTTCTAGTAGGAACACAAAACACAAGTATGAACCTGAAAATGAGCACGATATGGGACCTTTTATAAGTGATATAATGTTATCTAAATACATAGAAAAAATACTAACATCAGTTTCTGTTTCTAGCTCCGCTCCGCCACCATCACGACTGCAGAACGCCGGAAACTGGATCCAGTTTTGAGCCGTCGGCCGTCACGTCGGTCGTGATCTCCATCTCACCTGCATCCGTGTCTGTAGCTTCCTGTGCATCACACTGAGAGTAACTCCCACACACACTTGATCCCAAAGCAGAGAACTCCGCAGAGCTATAGAAAACAACTCATTCAGAAAGAAAGAGTTCTTTCGAATATTCTTGACAGGAAATGAAGCATTAATCCGTTTTAAAGCCATCACATGATATAAGCCATTTCCAAAAAAACAAACAAATATTTAAGGGCTAATGTGTGACGTCCTGAGTAGCAGGTGTTCCTCTTCTATGTGTCTGCATCGCCTCCCCAGTAGATGGCTCTCTGAGCAGAGCTTTAATCTTTTGATCTGGAAGGTTTTATTCTCACTGCGACGGCTCCCCCTGCAGGCGCTGCAGAGTGCTACACCTGGAGGAAAGTCCCCAGTGCTTTCTGTAACCTGCTGTGAATAATGTGCAAAGAGCTGAAAATGCTCAGCATTAGCGAAGGCTACTTTAACTGTAAAACAGTTTCTTTATTCATCTAAAATTGGTGCTTAAATTTTATTTTTGTGCGTCGGCATTATTATTTCTAATGAAATTGAGATTTCATAATTTTCCTGAAATAATTTTTGAAATAATAATTTATTTAGATATAAATCCTAAAGAAAGAACAGTTTGAGATGCATTACAATTTTTTTTTTTTTTTTTTACCTCATTTACAAGAGTTTTCACTATGAAAAGAATGATTTTTTACACTGAACGGGGGATTAAATGACTCGTTCCCATCGCCACACTGTGAATTGCGGAGTAGTACGGCCTTGTCATGTCTCAAAAAAATCTGTATTTAAAACCACAACAACTACTGTAGGTCTAAAGCGTGGTTTCATTACATGATGATAATGCAAGATGCAACTTCAAAATGTTCAGATTAGCTTTGCTTTATGGGATATGAAAATTGATTTCAAACGAATACAGATGCAACCTTTCATCATGCCTTCTATTGGGTATTTATCACCACTTAAACCAGGAATTATCTGTTGTACAGTATTTTAGTGTGTTCATAAAATCACTGAGCTCACATACAGTAGGTAAGAAAGTTTATAGATATGTTCAAACGACGTGAATTAACATTCCTCTGCCATATTAAATCTATAAGTTTATGTTTACAATGTAAAATCATATTTGTGCTCACTGGGTGGCTTATTTTTGTTGTAACACTGAAAGCCAAATCCAGACATGTATTCATCATTACTGTCAATTATTTACATTTTATTGCATATTTTTTTTAAAGAATGAAATAAGCTAAGAATGAAACATATTTTGCTGAATTTAAACGATGGATTGTTGTCCATCTGCTGGCAGTAAATTAAAACTACTTAAATACTTAAGAGGCCTTCTTCACCCCCAATCAATTTTTTCAATTAAAGTGCCCATTTTCTAATAGAATATAATAGAATAAATGAGGTCCTATTTAGCCTTGAAGACCATTTCTGAGATCATCAGAGAAAACATGTAATGTGAGGATGGTTGGCAAGTAAATATCTGCTTCACTTTTTCCATTAAATATGTATGAAACTATTAATGTCCACCAGATTTACATTCCCATGCTCTCCTTCTGTAACAACCACTTTTCTGTTAAAGAGAAAACAGACTTGAGGGGAGTTTGGAGAGCGTTTCAATAACAGTAATCAGTTTACCTGCTTTTACATGTTTGTGCAATGACCATGAGGCTTTTTCTGATGGGGAAATGTTTAAGGAGCTGTAACCTTCAGTACTAAATACTGAACTAAATACTGAATGTTTCATGGACGTAAGAATAGATCTTGATAAAACGGTACAGGAAGTACAAGTTAATACAGTTCCAGATGTAGAAGCTGCTCAACACCAACAATCTGAGCAAAATATTTGGAACTTAAAGGTCCCATATTATAAAAAAGTGAGATTTTCATTTTTTTTTATTATAAAGAAGGCTTAAGTCCTATATAAATACTGTAAAAGTATTGAAACGCTCAATCCACAGGGAAATTCACACAGCCCGTATTCAGAAACTCTGCATTTGAAACAAGCTCTCAGGATTTCTGTCTATTCGTGATGTCACAAATTTACAATATTTAGACCCTTTACACAGATTTAAACATAAACATTCTAAATTTGTCCCAGTTTCTTCCTGGTTGCAGTGTATGTGAATGTCAACAACTGACAGGAAGTACACATGGACCCAAGCTGTTGTCTAGCAACGCAATTCCGTCACAATTCCGTCGAAATGCACTAAAACGGAGCGTTTAAGACGGAGGCAGACAGTATGAGGAAACTTAAGGTTTTTTCGAACATTACAGCATGTAAACATGTTCTAGAAGAAACACAAAATACAAGTATGATCCTGAAAATGAGCACGATATGGGACCTTTAATTTATTTTAATACTGAGTGACTTTACCTAAAGGAATGGACCTTCCTGATGCAGTTATCCCCTTGTGGCTTATTTAAAAAATTTAAAAAATGCTCTTCTTACTGAACCATGTTAGAGATTTGAACACACCAGTCTCAGGACTGAAGGAGGGAAAAACTAAATGATTGTCTTACTTCATCTGATGATTGTCTTAATGGCAGCAAATGATATGTTAAAAGGCTTCTGGCTGACTGAATTTAGACGCCGTTTACAGGACTTTGACTTATGAATTGTCACGAACATGTCTCGACTGTGAATTCATTTTGTTTGCGTATATTTTTAAAGGTTCGCTGTGATCAAATCACAAGAACTGTATGTAATTGGCATTACGATTATAGGGGCTGATTGATATGATATGTTGATACGTGTGTTGTGTTTACATTGCTTGTATTGCTGGCTGAAATATATATAAAAACAAAATGTCTCCCATTTCTCACTCATTCCACTCTGGCTGTAAAATCACTGGACTAACACTTTTGATTTATGACCAATTTAATGAGAAAGAGGCAATAAATCCTTTCAAAGGATGTGTGATGTCTTATTCCTATCGTAAAGCGCTCACGCAGTGTAACTACAAAGTTGGATCAGTGATAACTTCACATTCAAATTCCTTCAGACTGTTTACAAGAAATGATATAATCTGAATTGTTTTTGCTTCTGCTAGATTTTAATTAGCATCAGTAACAATCCTGAGGGCGGTGCCATTTACAAAACCAATTATCTCTTATGTCACTCCCACGTCTTCTACGGTAAGTTGGAAAATCTGAACATTAGAACGTAAAGACTATAAAAAAGGACCAAGGCTATTTACGAGGTACCTGCAGGTCTTTCCAATGCACCACAGCTGTATAGTAACTCCCTGTCATTATCTGAAGGTCAGGAGGGAGATGATAAGTCAAAAGCACCAGTGAGACATAACAGGGATCAGAGAGAAGCACTGGAGGCCACCGGGGACGTGTCATGATGAGGAAGCGGGTGACGAACTGACCTTCGACACAGCTGCAAGTCAGTCTGGCAGAAAGGCAGCAGTGTTATATAAAGCGTCTTGAGATAACTTCTGTTGTGATTTGACTCTATACAAAAATAAATTGATTTGATTTGATTTGATTTGTTATTATTATTATCATTAAAGGAATGATGGCAAAAAACTATGGAAAAGCGATCCATGAATTATCCTTTAACCCTGATTTCACCTGAATTATCATGGCAAGCATTTAAAGGGACTCTATGTAAGAATCAGAAATTGCTTGTTAACAGCAACACCTGTGACCGTTAAGTCAACAAAAGTTAGCGTCCTGTTGCTGGCGTTTGTGCTCGCTCTACATAGACATGAACGAGCATCACTCAACAGTGAGTCGACACACGTCAGCTAAAAGCACAATATCACTCTATATTTCAGCTGCTTTTACAGTTTGTTTTTTTACATTGTATTATTGCTACTTTTACATAAATAAAGGATTTAAATACCGTCCCTGGCTATTTAAAGTGGCAGTAGTCAGTATATTTTGGCATCATTGGGCAAAAATTCCATAATAACCTTTCATCATATTGTAATTCAAATGTTCTGAGAGCAAACTAGACTTCTTTACCTCATCATGACTCTGTTTTCAGGCTTTAGAACATCTAGCCCGTGACGGGAGACTTTGTCCAATCACAGGTCATTTCATTGAGAGATAGTTCCTATTGGCTGTGCTCCGAACTTGGTGTTCCTTCACCAGATTTCACAATGGTGGCGGTATCACAAACTTTCTCATTTTACAGCTAAACTGTGCACTACAAGATGATTCTGAAAACATTTGAGGAGAGAAATAGGCATTAATGTAACATAATATTGATTCATATTTGATCAGCGCTGCCTAGTTTGACCGTTTGGTCGGAGTTTGCGAGTGACTGACAGCCGGCTCTCATAGACAGCAGCTGGACAGCAGACCTCAGATCAGCTCTGACTGCTTGTTTTCCTCTGGTCTGTGAAATCTTGCAGATGCCATTAAGAGAACCGGAGGACACAGAAGCACATGATTTTTATCAGGTTACCTGTTTCATGTTCTACCGTCACGATATAGTGACCGTTTTATAACAATTAACTTTTTTTAATAATATTTGCTCCAATTTCTCCTACTTCAGCTTTAAGGGCACAGAGATCCCACCATTATTCACTCTGTAAGTAACCGAGACAGTCACAGCAGAAGTGAGAAATATTGCGTCAGGTCAGAACATGACCTCACTGAGCAGTAGCTTTTAGCTCTGCTGACAGACAGAAAAAGAGAGCGATTGACAGCTGGACGGATGGACGGACGGAGGGCAACACAAGCAAAACCAGGGACCTCCGCTGAGCTTCATCAGGAACTCCATTCATCTTCCTCTCATCTTCCTGTCGCCTCTCTTCAACTCTGAGGCCATTTTAGCCTTTAAACATGTCTGATCACAGGTCTGTAGGCTTGAACTTGAACTACACAGTGTGTGCTTGCGTGTGTGTGTGAGTCCCACTCGTCTTTAGATCTGGGTCTCTGTAACTCACACCGAGCAGCACATCTCTCCAAAAGGCCATCACGCGTGTCATCTTGATGGATCCATTTGGATCCTGGTCACAGCCAAACAGAAATTCAGGACTTTTAATACACTTGATATCTCTGCATGCTCGCTGCAGATTTTGTTTCCCTTTCCAGAGAACTTTCCAATCTATCAGCATCATAGTTGTGATGGGGGATCAGATTTAACTGTTCAACCTACAAACTGTTCAATACTCAAATATAACTTGTGGTCAGTCAGTCAGTCTAGTCTGGTTGGGGTCAGTCAGACAGACAGACAGGAAGATGGCCAACATGCTCCTACAGGACTGAGGTCACTCTGTCTAATCTTAGCTTAGCATCACTTTCAAACAGCTACGGACATCAGCACTTCATAAAGTAAATAGACAAGTACATTTTTATTTGGCTTGAAGGTTGCGATGAGAAGAATTCAGAGCAGGTGTGAAGAGATGGTGTCACAGCCAGAAAACAACATTGCAGGAGATCCGTTTGCCTCTGGCAGATCCAAAATGAGGTACTGGTCTGCATCGTTCACATCCTGCTCTGAAGCTACGATGCCAGCAGTTCCTTTCAAGTCAGGTGAAGTGTGATAGGTGTAATGATGCGCTGATTTTCAGACATCTCTTTCCCAATGTGAGTCTATGGGAAAAAGTCTTTTTGGGCGTGACGGACATAGAAGTTTTAATTCCACGGTTTAGCCATTATGTCAAATTGGCTTCAAAGCCTGGTGCTCTCCCTTGGGGACATGGGATGAATCCCCAAAATGAACTGTAAGACGCTGGCGACTGGTCTCCTTCTCTACCACCCTTTAAGCTCTCCAAGTCTCATTAAAATTAAAATATACCTGGCAGCAGGACCTGTAAAAAAATAAACAAATATTATTAATAATAATACTGAACTCTTGGGATTTGCCCTGTGAGTTCAATAAAACTAGAGTTTGCCACACTCATCGTCTTGACCTCTTTATAAAATCTTCTGCCAGGTCAAGAAAAAAACCTGGACTTTCATAATAATTGAAACCTTTTATAGTATGTGCATTTAAAGCGGCAGTAGGCAGTATATTTTTGGCATCATTGGGCAAAAATCCCATAATAACCTTTCAGCATATTGTAATTCAAGTGTTCTGAGAGATAACTAGACTTCTGCTCCTCCTCATGGCTCTGTTTTCAGGCTTTAGAAAATCTAGCCCGTGACGGGAGATTTTAACCAATCACAGGTCAATTCATTGAGAGAGTGCGTTCCTATTGGCTGTGTTCCGGTCATGTGACCGGTACTTGGCGTTTCTTCACCGGATTCCATGATAGCGGCTGCATTAACGTAACAGAATATTGATTCATATTTGATCAGCGCTGCCTAGTTTGACCGTTTGGTCGGAGTTCGTGAGTGATTGACAGTCGGTCTTGTAGGCGGCAGCTGGACAGCAGACCTCAGATCAGCTCTTACTGCTTGTTTTCCTCCGGTCTGTGAAATCTTGCAGATGCCGTTAGGAGCACCAGGGGACACAGAGGGACATGATTTTTTTCAGGTTACCTGTTTTATGTATTACTGTCACGATATAGCAACCATTTATATAAAAATAACTTTTTAAAATCATATTTGCTCCAATCTCTCTTCATCTTTAACTTGTAGTTCTCATCTTTCCAGCAGCACCTGAAGACTATTTAGAATAACCGTCACTCTACAGGTATGTGATAAGTTCATGCACTTTTATTAGAAGACACTTGTCAATTCCACTGTGGACAAATAATATCACTATATTCTATGGCATTTTGTGATGTCTGCATTTATTAAGGTGTTAAAATGATATATTTATGATCTGCAACTTCTAGCCTGTATTTTCTCACTTTCTCATTGACACTTTGGCAAGACAAACACACACACAGTCCAAGACACATAGCGTCAATGCAACATATCAGGAAATGTCAGGAGTGGAATAGTTCCCAGGCCATCGGCCAGCGTCGCCCCACTATCCCCCTCCTTCGGCCCCTCGAACCTGCTGCCCAAGTGTGAGACCCTAATAAAACTGTCTCCCTTTAACAAGCTCGCTAATTCATGAGTTTGGGCTCAGGATGAGATAACTTAGAGTTATACCTTTCTCACAGGACAGGTGATCTCTTTATCTCAGCAGTGATATATTTATTTGGCACTGGATGCTGGAGTGATTTCGGTGGAGGCGTGTGTGAATACTTCTGTACTAAACCAAGCTATAAAAACACATTTGAAAGCGTCTTTAAACTGGTTTTATATATGCATGTGTTCATAGATATATATTCTTTTATTGGTTGTAGGTGAAAAAGGTCAGCTTTCTAGGAACTAAATAAAACCAGCCTTGTTTTTAGCTTTACGGCCCGTGTATGTTTGAGTTAATCCAGCCGATGTGGAAAGGGTTCCACATGCAAACTTTTATTGGAATTTAAGATATGACAGTGACTAAAAATGGATTTACGAGGTTGCGTTTATAAAAATATGATATGCGGATGATATATGTAGAGCTGTCAGTGAGGCGGATCAGGTAAACTGCCCTCAGACTTTCTGTATTTCAAATCACTGTAATGCCTCAGATCACAGCTCTCTTTTTTTTAGTACATTTTTATCGCTGCCAAGATAATTAAAGCTGAAGTAAGCGAGACTGGAGCAAATATGATTAAAAAAAAGTTATTTTCATAAAACAGCCGCTATATATCATTAGACAGTAGTACATGAAACAGGTAACCTGAAAAAAATCATGTGCCTCTGTGTCCTCCGGTGCTCCTAACGGCATCTTCAAGATTTCACAGACCGGAGGAAAACAAGCAGTAAGAGCTTATCTGAGGTCTGCTGTCCAGCTGCTGTCTATGTCTATGTCTGCTGTCAATCACTCGTGAACTCCGATCAAACGGTCAAACTAGGCAGCGCTGATCAAATATGAATCAATATTATATTACCTTAATGCCTATTTCTCTCCTCAGATGTTCTCAGAATCATCTTGTAGTGCACGGTTTAGCTGTAAAATGAGAAAGTTTGTGACGCTGCCGCCAACTTGGAATCCGATGAAGGAACGACAAGTTCCAGTCACATGACCGGAGCACAGCCAATAGGAACGCTCTCTCTCAATGAAATGACCTGTGATTGGTCAAAGTCTCCCGTCACGGGCAAGATTTTCTAAAGCCTGAAAACAGAGCCATGAGGAGGTGTAGATGTCTAGTTTTCTCTCAGAACACTTGAATTACAATATGCTGAAAGGTTATTATGGCCCAATGATGCCAAAATATACTGCTTACTGCCACTTTAAACAATACAATTTTATATTTTCCAGCTTAAAACAAAGTTCAAACAGTTTTGAAGAAAATGAACTGGAAATAAAAACCTGATGGGTTTTTCTTCCATTATTCTGTGTTCTATTTTGAAAGTGATCTGGAGGTGAAGGTATAGTATTTACATCCTTATAGGCCGTATACATTGATCCTGCAGCAGTTTTTTTGTTGTTGTTTTGTTTTCACCTCGGCTTGTTATTTACGACTCTTCGGTTTTTATTAGACCGGGCAGCAGTTCAGCATTCTGCGGTCTGGCGCTGCTCTCCGTCTGACCTCACCGTCCAAATGCTGCCGACTCTCCCTTTTCCACAGATCAAATGTTTTTTTGGCAAACAAATCATACAGTAGCCTGCCCTTAGCTGCCTTCGTAGCAGACCAGGAGTATATCATGTTGTCCTCTTGTACCTGGTAGCAGCACTCCCACAACGCAGCCCCCAAATTGCATTTAAATGCAGCACAACGTTTGGTCTGAACGCCTGTTTATGTGTAAATGTTTCTAGATCTGTGTCAGAGGTCACTGTGTTTCACTGTGTGCTGCAGCAGGCGTCCAGAGGATTGCATTTGCAGGAGAAACAGTGTGTGACTTGGCTGCACTGTGAGGCTGAGGGGGTCAGGGCGGTGAGCCGCGGCACATACATGGTGCTGAAAGGTTGTAGTGTCAAATTTACGACAGTGGATCTATTTTTGAAAACATCTGGGGAAGCTCTGCAGATGGTCCTCACTGTGTGTGCGCCTCTATGTGTGTATGTGTGTGTGTGTGTGTGTGTGTGTGTGTTTGTGTGCGTGCATGTGATCTATTTGCATTGGTGTATAATCTTACGAGGACATTATTGAGATATGAGCTCGCCAGGTCATGATTTTAAGGTCAACATACTTAAATAATAAATATAATAAACTTTATTTATATAGCACACATCAAAACACAGTCACTAAGTGCTTTACAATGAAAACAGAATGCATTTTAAACACAAAGAGGATGAAATTAACTAAAAGCCGATTCTTAAACACATAAAAACACAGAGAGTAAAACAAACTGAAATCTCATAAAACATAAATAAAAATGACAGAAAAGCAATTGTAACAAAGTGAGGTTTTTAAAAGTGATTTAAAAGAAGAGACATAGTTTGCAGCCCGAATTTCCTGAATCAGGTCATTCCACAGTCTGGGTGTCCTGACTGCAAAGACTTTATCACCTTTGTATATGAATCTGGACCTTGAAGCCACAAGGAACGACACATCCAAGGATCTCAGGGTGCAGGAAGAGAAGATTTGATAAATAACTCGGGATGAGGCCTCTCAGGGTTTTGTAAGTAATCAATACTTTAAAATGAATTCTAAAAGCAACAGGTAGCCAGTGTAAGGAATCTGAGTCAGAAGCATTGCAGCAGAGTTTTGGATGAGCTGGAGGCGAAGATGCCAATGAATTACAGTAATCTAAAATCGACTAGTTATGAAGGCGTGGATAACAGTTTCCGGATTTTTTGGGGGAAAGAAATGTAATCCTTGAAATGTTTGTCATTGAGAGTGGAGCAGGTGGACCTAAACGCAGGAGATTACAGGCAATGGGAATTTGGGAGAAATAATTTTAATTCAAGGTACGGTGCAGGGCAAGGCAGAACTGAACATCTCACAAGATAATCAAGGATCCAACAAAGACTGAGCTGAAAACCAGGACTTAAATGCAATGAAGTGAAGTGCAGGTGGAGAGAGCTCAGGTGAAGGGAATGAGGTGATTATGGGCGAGTGCATGGCAGGGAGTTGATTGGTAGGGAGGAGCTGTGTGGATGGGCAGAGGAGGGAAAGGCAGTACAGGAACACAGAAGGAAAAGCATACACCGATCAGCTGTAACATTAGGACAGCACGGGCACCCTGACCGGTCTGCGGCTACGCAGCCCCATACGCAACAAACTGCGATGCACTGTTTGTTCTGACACCTTTCTATCGGAACCAGCATTAACTTTTTCAGCAATTCTGAGCTCCAGTAGCTCCTCTATTGGATCGGACAACACGGGTCAGCCTTCGCTCCCCACGTGCATCAATGTTGTGCCTTGTCACCGATCCTGTATGTGATTTTCATGGACAGGATCTCAAGGCACAGCCGGGGGAGGAGAGTGTCCGCTTCGGAGACCTCAGGATTGCGTCTCTGCTCTTTGCAGATGATGTGGTTCTGTTGGCTTCATCGAACCGTGACCTGCAGCATGCACTGGGGTGGTTTGCAGCCGAGTGTGAAGCGATTGGGATGAGAGTCAGTACCTCCAAGTCTGAGGCCATGGTCTTCTGCCGGAAACCGTTGGATTGCACCCTCCGGGTGAGGAGTGAGTCTTTGCCCCAAGCGAAGGAGGTATCTCGGGGTCTTGTTCACGAGTGAGAGAAAAATGGAGCGGAAGATGGACAGGCGGTTTGGTGCGGTATTTGCAGTTATGTGGCCGCTGTACCGTACCGTTGTGGTGAAAAGGGAGCTGAGCCGGAAGGCAAAGCTCTCGAGTAACCAGTCCATCTAAGTTCCAACCCTCACCTATGGTCATGAGCTTTGGGTAGTGACCGAAAAAATGAGATTTGCGTCGAAAGGGGCAAGCTGAGGTGGTTCGGTCATCTGATCAGTATGCGTCCTGGACTTTAGAGGTTTTCTGGGCACGTCCAACTGATAATAGACCCAGAACACGCTGGAGGGATTATATATCTCGTCTGGCCTGGGAACGCCTCGGGAATGCCCCAGGAAGAGCTGGAAAACTTACTGGGGAGAGGGACGTCTGGGATTCCCTGTTTAGCCTGCTGCCCCCGCTACCCGGCCCCAGGTAAGCGGAAGAAAATGGATGGATGGAGTAATATCAAATAATACAGTTATTTTTTAGTCCCCCATATTTCACTCTTTTATTCTCATTAAAGTAGTTCACTTTTTACAGAAATCTGGCAAATTTATACAGATGATGAGGAGTTAAAATGGCAAGATCGTTGTATAACGTTCAAATACTGGTAGCGACAATTCAGCAGCACCCTGACCCTGATTACCCAAATCTACGCCTGATGCTATCAGCTGTATGACTATAACACAAAAGTATTTTAAAGTGGAAGAAAAGAATCCTGTGGTGGATTGCAGATGCAGTGAAATTAATTTACATTACAGAATATTCACAATACGCTTGTGAAACTGACCAATCAATGACAGGTTTGTTCATGTTTGTATAGAGCCGTTGTTCTACAGAACTATTACCAGATCACAACTGGATAACAATCTATTCACAATCTAATCTTTAAATCTCATGTCTGACATCATTCATTTCTCAGGCAACATGGTGAGTGACAGCCTCCGATATGCTGTTGCACATCTTATTTTCAACACACAGTTCTCACTTACTGTGCATGAAGATGATATCAGGTTGTGTCATTAATTTAGAGCCCAGTATCCCAACCAAATATGTCCACATGGAACAATTCCACACCTCAAGATTTATGACCAAAGCCAACGTTAAGTGCTAATACAGGAAGTAGTCTCCTCCAGTAAGCTTGTAGAGGTCGCAGTCTGTTAACTATAACAAAGTATATTAGTTGCTAGGGATGCAACGATACCAGTATTGGGTATCAGGTCCGATACTGTGCTCCGATACCTGTACTCGTACTCTTAGAACATCTCCAATACAACGGCACCGATACCACTTTACGGCAGCGTGACATTAAACCTCTCGTCAATTGAGCAGGTAACGTTAGGTGGGGGAGCAGCCATGTCAGCAGTTTGGAGTTATTTTACGGTAAGCGATGAAGAAAAAAACAAAGCAGTCTGCAAACTATGCTCCTGCTAAATTGTCAGTAGGCGTGAAAAGCAGCCCATTTAACACAAGCAAATTGATAGAACATCTTAAGAACCAACACGACGCAGCGTTCAAGGAGTTTGCTAATGCTAGAAGCGGGAAACAGCAACAACCAACTTTGCAGCAAACGCTGGAGAAGCGAGCAAAAATGTCTGGAGAACACCCAAGGGCGGTGAAAATAACAGAAGCTCTCACCCAGAACATTGCTCTTGATGACCAGCCCCAGTCATTTTTTGATAATATGGGATTTTGCCGTCTTGTCAGTTTACTTGAGCCGAAGTATGAGATTCCCAGCTGTCGCCAGATCACAGAAACTGCATTACCAAAGCTGCGTGACTTTGTGAGAAAGCACATCAACTGCCTGTTGCAGGACATTTCAGCCTTCGGTTTCACTGATATTTGGACTAGCAGTGTCAGCCCAATGTCTCTCATCAGTTTAACTGCGCAGTGGATCAATGAGGATAGTCGTTCTACAAGCAAAGCAGTTTCTGGGTTCACACACTGGCCAAGCAATAGCAGATGCGCTTGATGATATGCTACAGATGTGGGGAATTCCAAAAAGTTCTGTTCCCATTGTGCTGACAATGCCAAAAACATGATAAGGGCCGTGAGAGATGCAGGACTCTCCAGCCTGCCGTGTGTCGCCCACACCCTCCAGTTGGCTGTTAAGGAGGGTCTTTTGGTGCAGAGCAGTACTCATATCGGTACTCGGTATCGGCGAGTACCCAAATGTATTTATAGTTGCCTATTATATGTCTAACCCTAAACATACCTCAACCATAGATTATTTATATAAACACAATCTTAGACTTTTACCTATCAGTAGTTGCCATGCTCAGGTACTGTGGAAAGCGTGAATGTTAAATTGTTGGCATTGGACATTAAAAAACCCCGTTATCTGGTGTTTCGCTGAATCACCCAATATTGACGTTCTTTTGTGGTGATAGGTTTGATATTTACCCTGTAAAGGTATGGCTCAACCTTGCTGTTGGCATAACTGATAAGGCAATTCAGGGAGCCATACACTCCATCATTAATGTAGTACATCATCGTTGTGTCAGGGTGGTTTTCCTCACCGTCTGGGAAAAAAATAATGCAAAATAATGAAAGTTACTAAAATGGCATCTATGCATTGTTTTTGCAAAAATACACACATTTTATAGTTAAATGTTAATACTGGATACTCAACATTCATGTGGCTTCAAAAGACATCTATACATTACCACTATGTTCATCCATATCATCTAAGATTGCTCTTTTGGCAAAGACATTCGCTGCCAGTGTGAAGGCTGATTCCACGAAAAATCGGCCTGGTTCTGCAATAATCTGCACCCCACTGTCAGACGGGAAGCAGTCATCCAGTGCTCCATTAATGACTTCTGAAAACTAGGAGGGAAAAACACACAATAGGTTATTAGCATATTTCACAGGTATTACGCCTCTATTAATATTCAGGACATTTCACTTACACTTTAATACAAAGTGACCTTCAGTAACCAGGATCACTAACATTACAGGCAATTATGGTAAGGTTTCTGCATGTGTTTCTATGAAGTACGAGTCATGTAACTCGAGAGCCTGGTTGAAAACCAAATGCCAAAGTTTGATGAAATGTCTCCAACATTGCCTTAAATGTTGTCATGCTTGCTTGGGGTAGAGAGACCTTGATAATAGAGATATCACACAACCACTAAAGAGTAAAAGGACATAGGTGTCCTTGAGTTGTGCTTAAGGGAAAACAGGACACTTAATAAGAAAATAGTTGACGTATTCATTTCTGTCATTAGAATGCAGAGGTTGTAGCTGCTGTAGCTCACCTGTTAGAGTAGTCCTTACCGCGGCGGCCCAGGGTTCGAATCAGACCTGTGGCCCTTTGCTGCATGTCATCCCCTCTCTCTCTCTTTCCCCCTTTCATTACTACTCTCTCACTATCATTAAAGGCATAAAAGCTAAAACAAAAAAAAAGAATAAAAAAAAAAGAATGAAGAGGTGCTACAAAACCATGAACAAGCACTATCTAGTACTGTATATTTTCTTTATTTTACCTCTTCAAATGTCACATGAAAGTCCTCTCTCCCGGAGAACCCTCCACCAATATCCAAGAGAGTCATCTGGATGCCCAACAAATTCTGAAAAACACATCAGTACCACTGTCTAATAAGGCACCATTTATAAAGGGTTTATACATTTGGACTCACCGTCTGGGGGACTGCCAATTGTTCCAACGGCCCATTATTTTGAACCCTTAAAAGTTTGAAAAATGTCTCCCATTGGACTGAAAGTCCATTAGTCTGATAGCCCATTGTCCCGAAAACAATCACCCATTGTTCAGAAGGCCTATTGCTCGGAAAATACACACTATCTGTGCAACGAGAGTTAGCAGCCACGATGTTGCGTGCATTGTTGTGGACACATGCAGCCACTTTAGTCTCCACATCCATATTACTATGATGATGACTTACCGCTATGTCAAAGACACGTCGGGCATCTTCAATGGCCTGCTTGTATGCCGAACTTCTAGTGCACCCGCAGCCTACATGAAAGCTGACCCCAATGACCTCTAAGCCCAGCTCTCCGGCACGTTCCAGTAATTTACCGACTGACACCAGTCTGGCTCCAAACTTTGAACTAAGTCTTAAAACCGATTTGGAGTCGTCCACTGCGATGCGGAGTACCAGTCTGGAGAGTGATTCAAAAGTATTAATCAATTCATCAAGAAAATAATCTACTCTAGAAAAAAAAATATTAGTAGTTGTTCACTTACTTGGCTTTGGCATGACAAAGAAATTTTTTTTGGAGTTCATCCTCACTATCAAAAGTCATCATATCTACTCCATGAGCACAGGCATATTTGATGTGCGACAGCGGTTTGGTTGTGTGTGCGTAGATGATTCTGTCAGGTGTCACTCCGAGGGACAGGACCTGCTGGATCTCATTCTGTGTTAGACCAAAACATGTTTCAAATGAGCAAACTGAGGAGGAAACAACCTTTCACCACAACAAAGAAAAACAGAGAGCTATAGATTATCTTTGAAATACTTCATCAGTACCTTGCTTGCACAGTCGAAACCTATGTCCAGAGCACTCATCATCCTCAAAACTGCTGCTGAGTTGTTGCACTTCACTGCATAGAAAGGCTTGGCTCGGGGTAAGTTAGTAAGCCACCTGAGGTGTCTTTCATATATACTATCGAGATTTGCCACATAGAATGGCTCTTCATTGTCCTGAATGAATAAAGCAAAGTTAATAGTTTATTTTGAAAATCTCAAGAATCTCAACTGTCTCACAATACTTTCACACAATTACACAGAGATTCATAGTTAGGGACACGCTGTCTCTGATACACACCACTGAACCAAGCTCTTTTATTTTGTTGTCTATGAAATCATTGATGGTCCTTCCATCGTCTAAAATGTCACAGTTTTCAGGGGACAAAACACGCATGACCGATTCATTTGTAGTTTCTGGTGCTGCAAGGGATGACAAGCAGTTAAAAGACGAAAGCATAAAATCAATTTTAATATAAGGATTGGTCACAATAAAAATCAGCTTTGTCTGTCTTTGTTTATAAATATTTATCTACACTATATGCAGTGGTGGAAGAAGTATTTACATCCTTTACGTAAGTAAAAGTACAAATACCATGCTATGAAAATACTTTACTACAGGTAAAAGTCCTCCATTCAAAAGCTTACTTGAGTAAAATTTTGTATTATCAGTAAAATGTACTTAAGTATTCCTATTGTGCAGTAAAATGTTCGCTGTCAGTGTTTTTAACATTATATATGATGGTTTTTGGATTAATATTCCTGCTGCATTCATGTGTATGTTGCATTTTACTGCTGAAGGTGTATAAGGATTTGCTCATTTTAACTACTTTATATACTGTTAAGCAGTTTAATCTGCAGCAATGCATCATATTCTATAAGATCATCATATGTCCTGTGAGAACCATGAATCTCTACAAAGTCAACTTTTCTTGAGCTCAGAAAAACGTCCGTTTTCAACTGTGTGACCGTGCACTTTCCATCTGACCCAAAGGAGGTTTTTTAAATAGTTTATCAACTGAAAAGGTAGGAGGATTTCTCAACCCATAAAGGAAAACTTCATTCTTCAGTTTGTCAGTAACAATTAACTTCAAAATCCCCAAATTTGGATATATGTGGTTTTCACTGCATAGGAAGGGTATGAACATTATTTAAAAAGTAAATATAGTGGTAGTAAAAAGTACAATATTTGAGTCTGAGATATAAAGATGCATAAAATGGAAATACTCAAGCAGCTTAAATTTGTACTTAGACAGCATTTCAGTAAATATGACTTATATTTCACCACTGAAATTATGCCATTCAAATCAAAATGTATCCATAACATTAACATGCCTCACACATTACATCACATTAAACATCAACTAGAGAAGTTTTTAATCTTACTGCAGCCCTCCGTATTTTGCAGCCCTGAAATTCTCAAATATTTTCAAATGAGTATGAGTATTATATCACAATCTGTATTAAAACAGAACTGGAAATAAGTTTGAAAGTAAGTACTCACACATGTAAAAAGTGAAATAAGTCAGAATGACATGCTGGTTTTATAAGCTCACTGATGGCTTTTCTCCCCCCACTGTGGAAAAAGAAACTAACCTTATGACCTTATGTGCCTTGTTACGTGTGGACCTTAATGTGCCACAGGGCACACGGTTGTGGCCGTGTTTCTCTGTCTCCCTTCACTTCTGACCTACTTGTTTCTTCCAGGAAGAGCGCACCTGAGATAGTGCGCTGATTAAGGGAGTTAAGAAAAGGGCTGAGGGACAGTGCGTAATGGCACACACTCTCTGGCACTCGGGCTGCAGCCGGCAGCCCTGCTCGGGAGACTCCCGTCTCCATTGTTGAGTTGTTTTGATCTTAGATTACTTTTTTCCAGCATTTAGTTTGTAACTTTGTTTTTGGGCTGGAGATCTCCGGTAGTTAAGTATTCGTGCTTTTGGTTCAAGTTAGACATTTTTGAGTTTAGAGGGATGAGCTGGGTGTGATGGCCCACTGCGTGGCTGGCCCAGCAACTTCCCTTCTTTTGTTCATTTAACCTTTTTGTTTGCTCAGTTACATTTTTGATATTTACTTTTGTCTTGATTTAAAATAAATTGATTGTATTATTTTCACACAACTGCCTCTTGGCGTCCTTTTATATGCTTCGGTCTCTCCAGAGCCTTTGGTTGTTTGAGAGGCCTTAACATGTCTAACATGGAGGCTTGACCAGACTTGTTTTATTCAGGGGCGTTTAACATCCAGTAACATAGTATGCGTGGCCGCTCTGAGACGAGTGGTCAGGAACCGTCTACAAAGTGCATTGAACATTTTTCCCATTATAAATTCACCAAAATTATGCCAAAGCACATTTTTCCAAAATAAGCATTGTAGGATAACCAGGAAGAGACTGTTGATGATGTGTGAAGTGATTTTGGTATCACTACACTGTATAATAGTGAAGTTATTAAATATTTTCGTAGCAACTCTTTTCGGCGTTGCACTTTGTAGACGGTCCCTGACCACTCGTCTCACAGCACATACAGACCACGGATGTATTAAGAGACCAATGTTATGTGTCCAGGTCAGAGGACGGCTCGTTGGGATTGAAATGAGCTTGTAGCTCGTTGTCTGCCTTACTACGGTTGGAAAGAGCCCTCGGTGGTGTTTTAACAACCTTTCGTTTATGAGTTATTGATCCAGGAAGTTCAAATCTGTCAATATTTTTCCAACTTTAGTGAAGGACACTATGTCCCTGATACTCACCACTGAACCAAGCTCTTTTATTTTATTGTCTATGAAATCACTGATCAATTGTCTAAAATGTCAATGTCACAGTTCTCAGGGGACAAAATATGCACGACCGATTCATTTTTAGTTTCTGGTGCTGCAAGGGATGACAAGCAGTAAAAGACAAAAGCATAAAAAAATCAAAAAACGTTTTAATATAAGGCTGGGTCACAATAAAAATCAGCTTTGTCTGTTATGAGGGGCATTACAAGACAGAATGGCAGGTGCCATTGTAACGAGATAATCCCCTGCCAGTAGTCATAATGTTGTGGCTGATCAGTGTAGAAAACAACTCAGTCCAGTCCACAA
Source organism: Sebastiscus albofasciatus (assembly GCA_916701655.1). Classification (NCBI taxonomy): domain Eukaryota; kingdom Metazoa; phylum Chordata; class Actinopteri; order Perciformes; family Sebastidae; genus Sebastiscus; species Sebastiscus albofasciatus. The sequence goes on from CAKAOI010051769.1 coordinate 260,400, forward strand.
AAAGTCAGAGGGCATCTAGACACAGAGCCAGACTGTAACACTGAGATGATGAGAGCAGGTCTGAATCAGTGATTTAACGTGTTTGTCACTGAGGTTTTCTTTTTTATCAAAAATGACACCAAGATTTCTACAATGAATAGCTCATATTCATGAATTATTGAATAGGACAGAGAACCAAGGCTGCTTGATATTTGAGTGGTTGCATTATCTTGACCTCATCATCATCTTTTAAAATCAACGTGTTTGCAGAACACTGGCAGATTTGAGTTTTTATGATGGAGAGTGAACTCATGAGATGATTTGTTGTGTTATCAAACTGTTCACACAAAAGAAACCTTTACAAAAACAAACATTTTTATTGGATTTAAATTATATTTTATAGACTGCAATGTCTGTAGTATAGTACACTTACATAAATAAACATACATTGTGTCAATAACACTTGGTATTGTAATATTATTACTGTTATAGTCAGTAGGCAATTTGATCCCCTATAGTAGCAGGGAGAGTGCAGGGGCAGAGGGGTTGTCTAACTGAATGTGTTAGTCTCGTCCAGTGGTTCTCAGACGGATGTGGAGAAAAAATAAAATAACATATTAATAATTAATTAATAATAACGCCTGTACCAGTGATATCATTTGCCTTAGAATAGGTTTTATTGAGTGAGTTTGTCAGAATCAAAACGTGCATGCACATGAATTTCTGATGGGGGATTTGCGGCGGGTCAGGGAGAGAGAAAACGTCACTGAAGCTTTAGAAATCGAAGCTTGATTGGAAAAATTGGAAAATTGGAAAACGCCTGGGTACTAGCTGTTCAAAGTAAACAAAACTAAATGTGTCGCGTCTTGAAAAAGTTGAAAACCACTGGTCTAGTTGGTCTAGTCCGCCTGACTAGGGATGCTCATATTGAAAAATGTTCTTAACCGATAACCGACCCTCGTTAACTGATTATTAACCGCTAACCGACAAGATTTGTGCCTCGTACCAGCTGCAGGAGCACAACAGATATTTGTTGTCGGGAGTCTCCAGTTCACCGTGAGTTAACTTAGCAGGTACGATGCTGCGTGTCGGACATGCAGCCACTTTCCCAGTAAAAGTCTCTACCGCACATTTAGTTTAGTTCAGCAGGTTGTCAGCTGTTTGTCTTCCCGGCCTAACTTTAGCGAGTGTCCAACAAATAGTGTGTGTATTTGTGCTATGTTAGCAGCTCTAGCATTGCCGGAAGCTACGTGCTCGCTGCCGCACACGTAGTCTGAGTAACTTTAGCGAGTTTCCAACAGACCGTGTGTGTGTGTTGGCGGTGAGTGTGAGGTTGTTGGTGGTGTTCTAGCTGTGAATGTAGGTGTAGCAGTGTGTGTACAGTTTATTTGTCGGTGAATAAATGCTACAAAACTACAACTCCTCCACTCCACTCAAGCGAGCCAGAGACGACTTCCTGTATCCTGCAACTTTGGCTCTGCCTCTTAAGATGGGCTCTTAAGGTGGACCAGATTTTCTCCTTAAAGTGACGAGCCGCTCCTCTGAGCCGCTCAGCTTTTGAGTTCATTATTAACATTTCTTTTAACCATTTTAACTGATAGCGTTAAACGGTTAAAATGCTTAATGCCGGTTAACGGTTAAATGGTTAATTATGGACATCCCTATGCCTGACTCATTGATCCTTTATCTGACTGAGGTTTGTGCAAGTTAAACTCTATGGCCCTGACCATGGCTCTGAAATACAGTATCTGTAGTATCCGCGCTGTGTTCCGGCTGCGATGCGGATGATTGTGGGCCACATGCCGCTGTATGTCCCAGAAGCATCCCAGAAGCATCTCTCAGTGTGCTGTGTAGCAATAAATCCATGGCGCTGTCCGTCGCGCTGAAGTATCAGACAGATTTATAATTGAGACTTTCTCTAAAATGCTGACTATATTGAACTTAATACATGAAATCCTAATTTATTACATTAACTGCAATAAATGTATCATACAAAGTAAAATAATACATGTTTTCAGTTACGTTTAAAGTGCTAACAAGCTAAAATACAAAACTAAATAAAATTAAATATTTACTTCAAGAAAGTGCATTTAAATCGGCTGATATTCACTATTTCTGCCCTTTGAAACATTTTCTTTTAGTCTTTGTAGACAGGTCAAAATGTTGTGGTTCACGCGCTGCACCTCTCAGTCTGCTGGCACACGTGTTCATGGCTATAAAAACTGGGCACTACTGCAGTCTATATATACAGTTCATAGCCTACTATGATGAATACGCTCAAAAGTCTAAATCCAAATATAGATGCAGTGCACTAAAGATGGTGTCTTTTACAAGGACATGATAGCATTACAGCACCACTAAACACTAATAATCCCCACAACTGCAGCTGTTACTCCTGTTTCTTCAATCATGTAAATTTCAATCTCATATTTCAGATAGTTAGTTATAGTAAACATCTTTAAAATGTATCGTTAAATTAAATGATTAATTGCAAAAACAAATGCCATCATCATGTAGCTGTAAGTATTTTTCCACATCTTTATCTTTTCAGTTGGGCTACAACAATAATTTTGCTGTTGATCATTATATATATTTTTTTTGATGAACCACTTCAAAATGTAACAAACCAAATGTAACCAAACTTGTAACAAAGCCTCCGAGATGGACAGACTAGACCCGACGGTGCGGGACACACTGCAAAAACTAGGCCGTCAGACGCTCACCCCCAAGTGGCCGACGGCCAACAGCCGTCTTGGTGTGTCAGGGCCTTTACAGATGCTGAGAGCTTAAAATGACTTGTGTTGACAAAGATATTCAATTTACGGTCACAAAGAAACAAAGAAAAATTTGAGAAACTTGAACCAGAGGATGTTTGTCTACTGTAGGCTCTACAGTATTTGTAGCTTATTACTTATTAGGCACAATAAAATATGTTTGCTAAACAATAGTAGTCAGATTTAATGAATTAAACCTAAATATCAAATATCCTTGTTGTCATGAAAAAGGTGAGGAGTTGCTTCATTCAGTGTTCTGATTCTTTGGACTCCTTATCTCTCTCCTCTCCCCTCCATCTCTTTCATGTTCCTGATTGCTCCTTTCCCTCGGCTCTTCTTCCTCTCCTCCTCCAGCCTCACCCTCTCCTTCTCCATCACCCAGTCCCCTCCGAGGTAATTCAGTGCCACCTCGGGTCGTCCGCGAAGCCGGGGCCTTGGGTCGAGCAGCGACTGGAAGAAGCAGCAGGCCAGCGGGGTGAAACACGCAAACTGGGGCGCTACGGGAGGGCGGCATTTCTTTCCAAGTTCTGCCCCAATCAAATCGATGACATCCTGCGTGCTCTCGCCCTGCGGCTCGACCCACACGTCCAGTTCATCATCGGGACCTTCCGCTCGGTCGAACCACTCCAGATACTTCAGGTATGAGTGGCAGTCGCTGGCTGTTTCAGCCCAGGGATGACTGCCGGTGAGCATGGCGTAGGTCAGGATCCCCAGCGCCCAGCTGTCCGTGCTGGGCTCCACAGACACCCAAACTCTCGCCTTCTTGTTCTTCTCTTCATCCTCCTTAATGCCGTCCTTCCCATCACTCACGCTGCTCCAGCTGTCCTCGTTGCCGTGAGCGATCTCCGACTCAGGGGTGCAGTAAGGGGAGCTGTACCAGACCTCCGGGACCCTGGCGCCCCTGGCCTTCACCTGGTGGAGAATATTCATTCATTTGTCACGTCATCATTTGACAGTTAAGTGTATGAGTACTATATATACATAGAAAAATAGGTGTAGAACAGACAAACTGTTTTCCCAACCCGGTCCCAATTCATCAAGTACCTCGGCATCGGATACCGACTCATGGAGGCACCCTTTAGCGACTATGTGATGAACCGGGATTTCAAACCCGACGCAAACCCGCCCGTAGCGTTATTCGGTGTTTGTGGCCTGTGTGAAACTAAAAGTAACATTGACTTGTTTTGTCACTTCGGTTGTTAGTCACATGACTCGTTAATATCGCCAGTCCCATGAGTCATTAGTCAGATAAGTTGACTAAGTGGTTGTGTTGCCTCAACATAACTACCTGTGAAATGGCAGTTTATTTTGAAAGGACACTATGCATGTAATGAGTGTATATTGACATGCCGTCCCTGACATGTCCAAAAGTAACGTAAGAGGGCGCCTCTACACGTCAGTCTCCGTTGCTGAGGGGCACTGACCAAGCAGCGGTGATTGACCAGTTGGGAGTGAGAATGTGTTGGTTTTCTGTTGTCATTTGACTAGTACAAAAGAAAATGTTTTTTTTAGTTGTTATGGTGACAACACAGGTCAGTGGGGAAGTAAAGTGTTGTTGCAGCGGAAGCAGCTCCAGAGACAGATGGCTGGCTGGTTAGCTAGGTAGCTTGTCCTTCTCCGGAGTGGTGGGGAGTGAGGAGGAGGGACCGTCTGCTCATTTTCTGTAACCAGTGTAGCAGTAAAGCATGGCAGAATTAGCCAACTAGCCACCATGCCTTAATGCTGCATTGGTTACAAAAAATTAGCCGAACAAAGTTGTGTGTGGATGAAGCATTAAGTTGTTAAATTTGACTAATTTACTCTATCTCTCTATGCTTTGTAATGTTACTACTCCACAGCTCGTTTTAGCTGCAAAACCTCTCCTCGGTGAGTTCACGACTTGCCGTAAGTTGGTTTAGTTTATACGGAAGTTAGCCATGGATGTATAAAGAGAACTGGATACAAGGTTGGAGGCGAGCTCCCGTTCATTCCTATGAGAGTTGCTCAGTGGCGTATGAAGCCAAAATGGCTCGACTGCCGAGTGATAAGTATATGGATCATCCGGCGATCTTCAGCATCCATTTTTCCCGTAGAGCAGGCGCAGTAGCGTTTCCTTTAACTCCGCCTCCCAGCCCTCGCTCCAGCCTCGGTCTGGGTCTCATTCACATGAACGGAGGATGGGAAATAACTCTGGATTCAGCTTTTAGTGTATTTTACAACTTTTACGAACTAATGATTTAAATAAGGGCTGTTCAAGTGTTCCTACTGGGAAGTTGATTTACCTAAAAAAAAGAATCCGCTGAGTTATAGACGTCTCTTTCTCAGTGTAAGTCTATTGGAAAAAGTATTTTTGGGCATAATGGCATCACGGCGGACATGGAAGTTGTAGTACCGCCATTTGGCCACTACAAAAATTTGCATCAAAGCCCATCGCTCTTCCTTGGGGGTTTGAAGTTAGCCCACTACAATGGTCGCAATGGCAACTGTATACATAAAAATGGCCGCCACTCTGACCATTCTGCTACGTTGAATGCGAATGTCCATTATACTCCTATTCTATTTCTATGTTTTATACTGACCATGCCAAAGTCTCCTAGTTTGACCCAGCGACAGGCGGAGTCGCACAGGAAGACGTTCTCCGGTTTGAGGTCTCTGTGGACGAAACCAAGAGAGTGCAGGTGGGTCAGAGCGCCACACAGCTGGGACACCACCCGCTGACAACAGTCCTCCTCCATACCGACCTGGAGAGGTGGGGGGATGATAGTGAGGAGATGGATGTGTGAGCTGTACTGAAATCACAACATAATCATGGTAAATCCACAACACAAGATAGCTCTGTTGAAATAACCCCGTACCTCAGGTAAGATGACATCGTAGAGATCGCCAAAGAGGCTTGCTTGCTGAGCGAAGACGTAGTGTGACGGCGTGGAGTAGGCGATTCCCAGCGCTCTGGTCAGGGACGGGTGGGTGCAGAACGACAGGGAGAGGTTATACTCCCTCAGGAAAGAGAAGAGAGACGTGGACTCACGAGGGAAGAACTTCAGAGCCATCGGAGTACCTGGAGGATACACGGTGAAGATATTGATGTAGGTCTTTTTTTTGGTGTGTTGAGTCTATAACGTTTCCATTAGTTCCCCCCTCACCTCTCTTCCTGTGAACAGCCAGCATGACTTTGCCATACGAGCCTTCACCCAAGATCTTCAACACCTTGAAGTGCTCCGATGTGTCCATTGCTGTCAGAGACTGAGCCGTCAGATGGCACATCTCATCCAGGAGCTTCGTGGCAGCCTGGACACAAGACAAGATTATTCTGGTTGGAGAGATCTGTGGCTGGTGTAAATGAGCAAGATATTCAACAAGCACGAATACAAGGAAACTGCCACCGGTTTTTCACTGAAATATGCTCACCTCCTATCTCAGACCTGACTCCAAGGTGCTCTAACTACAAGCAGATGGGCTACAACAGAAACTTAGATGACAAGGTGATGATGCATCTTGGAACCGCTCCAACTAGACAATCATTTACAACTTTACAGACTGCTGCTGGTAACTTGTCTGTCCTGTCACCTGATGCTTTTGGCTACACCACTTAAGTAAATTTTGCTAGGTGGATTTCGATCTGACTGCACCATGAGGCACATTATGGAGCCAGCATACACATAACCAGAACACCAGCGCTATATCCAATGTGGTCTCTTGGGGAGGTGTATAAATAGCACGCCACTTTTAAAAGAGACAAAAGATCTTGATTTGGGTTAAAATAAGTATGTTTGTTACGTAAATTAAGTGCGTAAGTTGAGTAGTCAACGTAAATAAGTTGGTTGTAAATAACTGTTGACTTTTGGTTTCACACGGCACACGAACAGTGGTCTCATGGGCGAAAGTCATGTGTTAGTTGGACCCATTCATCCACCCTGACCTCCTCCCTACACGGACTTTCTCACTTTTACGTCCACTGACTTGCTCTGAGCATCTATTGCCACAACATAAAATGATACACGAAAAGTAAAAAATGCGTAGCGATAACAAATTGGCATGTATTTGGTGAGACCAGGCTGATATGTCTGCTAAATGGGAGGCAGCCATCATTAGTGTTATTATTCACACTTGTGCGTTTCCTGGTATGACATGAGAAAATTCTACCATGACAAAAAGCCTTCTGACTGCTCACTGACACTTGTCTTAACCTCATAACATGCATAAATCAGTAAAAAGCTATATTAAAGAGAATACTGAACCAACATTTAAGATGAATAAACAACATTTTAGTGGATGAAATGCTTCTTTTCAGAGTGGAGTCCTTTGCAGCTCGTTTGGAATGTAACACAACCGTTGCCGTGATGATTGTCGTCATGGCGATGCTGGCAACACTGATCTGCGGTTATAAACATGTCTGTTAATAGCTTCATGAAATCCTTTCACACACAGACACACTGATCTTTGTTTTGTCTGCTGGGACGTCCATGTTTCCACCACAGCTGGCACCCTTGGGCCAAGGGCTGGGATTTGGTGTCACCGTACATGATCCACACACGGGGCAGCTCATTACAGCTCATTAGAGAGCAAGTCAGAGCCGTGAATGTGCCGAACACAGATACTGTGAATCCCACGCTGGGACTCCATTCACACTTATCAGCACAAGGACTCGCAACATTGTGGACGTGTTTTATGATCAAATGTGCAGATTTTTACTGGGGTCGTTTGAGATGTAAGGTATGATTGATACGTCAATTTTAAATTGAATCAGCAAGGATTTCTAAAATAAGCATCACATTGCAACACATGCCAGAGATTTCCTTAATCTGCAAATGCAATACAAAAAAAATCCTGATTGCAAACAAAGTTTTTTTTGCAATATATTTCTAAATATTCTGCATTGCAGTGACAGTATGTACAGAAGAGTTATGCCCGATGGTCCATGTCTAATCCATGTGTGAATACATTAATAGTGCGGGTGGTCTCAGATGAAGCTGACCTCTGACCCTCTCAGTGTTTGTGCTCTAATTACTGAGCTATTCAGGTCCGTCTGAGACAAGGCCAATGTCTTTCAACATCAATATACTAACTCGCCTTTAAATTTTGTTTATAGGTTGTTTGGGAGCTGAAATAAAAAGTTTATTACTCTGTCTTAGCACTATTTTATCATTGTTTGTAGTCTTTTATTTAGTTTATTGTGAATAAAATAGTGACGTACAGTCACTATTTTCATAATAAACTTGATGCAAGATTTTAATGTTTTTTTAAATGTTTATAATAACTTTTCTGAAGTATTAAAATTAATCTCATCTAAATTAATCAAATTGGACAGGAAGAACAATTTCATGACTTTCCTTCAAGTAGTATGAAAGGTTGGATTAAATCTTTAAGCCACCAACATACAGTACAGTATACCCTGCATCACATTTAGAAAAGCAGCCCTGTTTTCAGCTTTGTGACAATACATTTCTGATCCAATGCTCTTTTTTATTGTTTATTTAGTTGATGAAGTAGCTGAACTTTCACTTAATCCTTCGAAAAACTTAAAATCACCAAATTTGTGTTTTTGCTGATGTTGTGAATAAAACACAGCGTGGAGGATCAGGAGTTTGGAAGGCATCCAGCGAGCAGCATAGCTGACGAGTGTCAGAGGAGGTGATGCCGGTCTGATCCAGCACAGAACAACTCTGACAGCTTCACTGTGGGACGCCATGTTACATAAGACACACATGTAATGACTGTGTGTGTGTGTGTGTGTGTGTGTGCGTGCGTGCGTGCGTGCGTGTGTGTGTATGTGTGTGTGTGTGATGGAAATGGATCTCTGTGGACCACAAACACCAGTGATAAATGACAAGATCATCAGCATATACAGTGAGAGCTATGGCATGTAAAATGACACGAGCATACAAATATTAAACAAATATTTGAGCTTCAAATGAAAACCTGGCTGCTTTTCATTCCACTCCTCGTGCATTTAAAAATCTATATTAAACAATCAATTCTCAACAGTTTCAGGATTATTAAACACCATATATGTAAATGTTATAATTATAATCAAATATTTAAGCTAATATTTATGCACAAGAATTGTTTTATGTAGATTATTATATGTAAAACCTCCAGTTTGTATCTGTTCATAGTGGGTTGAATGAGATATCAAAGCCTCAACAGGTCACTGATTTAGCATCTTACTGCATCATAAAACACATCAAAACATCTTCTGATTTTTTTGTTTTTGAGGAATTACTCTGTTCCCGTTCAACTTGAATCATTCAACTTACACCGAGTTAGAGCAGCTTGCAATAAATGCAGTAATTTTCCAGTTTCTAGATGAACGACTTTACAAGCTGTTAGTCTAAAAATGTTCTTTAAAAGTGTTATCAATATACATTTTATAAGGCAGCAAAAGCCCATCATGGACTGTAATGATGATAATCATAATAGAGATAATTATTGTGATAAAATAAACAAAAAAATAGGCAATGTTCACAATGCACTTTAAGTCAGTTCAGCCAAATTACATTCTTTTATTCTTTTATTTTATTCTATTATTCTCATGTACCCATAGTGGTGTACATGCGAGTAGTTTGGTTATTATTTGTCCAGGTCATAACATATCTGTCTCTGAGATTTCTGCTTTGCCAACATTTATTATAGGAAATATTATTTTATTATAAAGTAGTTCCCATTAAATTCCATTCACCAGTGTATTCGGGTGACAGGAGAAGGCGGATATCTCAGAATCTAAATCACCAAAACCATCAGCATGGTTATACAAGAGGTAAATGATGAAATGTATATTTTTTCCAACAAATTGAGTGAACTGACCCTTTGAACTATGAAAACTTTCATCATGTAGGTTTTGGAGCACTGAATGAATCTCTGCACCGGCTTTGACTTACTGTCATTTTGCAGCTGTGGTGGTTTAGTTCAGCGCCGTTGATCTTCAGTAAAAAAAATCTGTCCAACATAAATTATCTTCATTTAGCAGGTGCACCTGTCAGGAAATCCTCCACAGATCCTCATCTGCTGCACTTCTGCCCACCTTCAGTAGTTCAGTAGAAGTTCAGAGGGAGTCTCAGTCTGCTGCAGAGAGACCTTGGTTGTTTGCAGTCAGTGGAGAAACTATCCAAACTACTCGTGACGAGCCCGTTGGAGGGTTTCATGTCTGCTGCCGCTGCAACTTTTATCCCACAGTGATCTGTCCTCACCTCCACTCCTCCTCTCCCACCCCCCGTCCTCCCTCTGGATCCTGGAGAGTGTCCGAGGTCTTGTGTGTGTGTGTGTGTGTGTGTGTGTGTGTGTGTGTGTGTGTGTGTGTGTGTGTGTGTGTGTGTGTCCACGCTCTTGTACTTCTATCTTTGTGAAGAGCGATTTGAGTTTTAGACCATGAGTGCGAGGGCTTTTTAGGTTAAGGTTTAAGGTTTGGGAGTGTTTGTGTGTGTGTTTGCATGGACTGTACAGTATCACCATATATATATGGGACAGATGTGTGGTGATGATAGCAGTTGAATCATGTAGTATGCAGGCCAGGCATGTGCTGATGTTAAAATGTCACGGTGTGATTTTATTCACCAGAACTATGCAACATAATCTTGGTAAATCTTTTTTTAACTCTTGCCACCAAAGACCCAAATTTAGTTAAACAACAACAACAAAACACAATAGTACCAGTCTCAACACAAAATAATGGTCATTTTAAGGGGCCTTATTTAAGGAACCTTGCTGAGAAATCCAAGGAAGTCAAAATACTTCATTCGTCCATGCCCTAAGATATGTCTGCTTTTTAACCCCGCACTGGCGTCGCGTTCATTTCTGACTCCATGCACAACTTTCCAAACGGACGCAGGATAATTGAGTTTCCTGCGTCATATGCATGCAAACGCATATTTATCAGCAAGTGTATCTCCGGCTTAAGAGTGATTTCTGATCTGACGCCCCCTATCGGCGGGATGACATAATTTTATCCGTGCTTTACCAATCACCGCTGAAAAATTAGGTTTGGGGGGAAAGATCATGTTTTGGGTTAAATCTAAGTACTTTGTTAAAGTTACGAAAACATTGTGGTTTAGGTTGAAATGGCTATAAGGTTAGGAAAGATTGTCATTGTCGCAATCATTAGAACTTGGTCAAAAGAAACCAGTCGGTCGGAAACAGGTAACAAACGGCGTTTCTCTTGTTAGTCAGACTCAGACCTCCTCCCAACACGGACTTGGTCGCCTAACTTCCTTCTTTCTTCCTGTCATAATTACTCACTTGAAAGAAAGTGAAAAAATGGTTCATGAGGTTAATGAGTAAAAGTGGTTTCATTGCATATAAAAGACATGGATTTACTCAACCTATCCTTAGCTCGTTTTTTCGTGCGTTTTCCTACGAATGTCCGGCAACATGAGCAATCAGTGCGCCTGTGCTAGCCCCCTGCAGTGTCTATCTATGCATCTACTGCGCTGCCTTTTGACTGTAAACTGCAGTGAACAGTGTCCTCTGGCAGCGGAAGGAAGAACAACATACCTTTACTTAAAGCATGGGGGAAATATTTGTGTGTCGTTCCCTCTATCCTGTTGCGACATCCATGTGACGATATAACCTGCTGATTTGTCAGTCAACAAATTATCACCTGTCACTCTCTCTTTCTCTCTACATTACAAACATGTCTTTCTTCCTCCCTCTCTCTCTCTATTTCCAGTCAAAGAATGTCCCTCTAACACCCAGAGCGCCTGCTGGTTGTAGATCAAGCTCTCAGCTGCTACCCGTGACCGCAGTCCGTACAACTGCCGGATCACTCCGACTCTCCCTGGAGGGAGGCCGGCGTTGGTTACAGCGAAAGTCTGTCTGTGTGTGTGAGATCATCTGTCTGTGTCCACATGTCAACACGCTGACATTATGCAAGTCACTGTGTGTTACTTCAGGCCACTCACTCACACAGCTCGCAGCTGAACAGCAGCAGCGGTCTGTGCATTCCCCATGTGTGTCACTCGGCCTTGTGTGGATGCTTTTAACCTCGGGTGCTTTACCGGTGTTTGCGCTGCAGCAGCTGCAGATGTGTAATGTTTGTTAGGAGGCAGAGCTGCTGTGTAGGCAGAAAGTGTCAGTAACACTTTATTTAACGGGTGTGTTATTTCCTAATTATCTCCTGAATGCACCGTGTAATTTGGTACTAAAAGTTAACTGGGTGTGCTGATTTCTGGATGATTTCCATTTAAAGAACTGCTCTATTTAAAGGTCCCATATCGTGCTCATTTTCAGGTTCATACTTGTATTTTGTGTTTCTACTAGAACATGTTTACATGCTGTAATATTAAAAAAAACTTTATTTTCCTCATACTGTCTGCTTGAATATACCTGTATTTACCCTCTGTCAGAAATGCTCCGTTTTAGTGCATTTCAACGGAATTACAACGGAATTGCAACAGAATTGCATTGCCTGGCAACAGTTTGGGTCCATGTTTACTTCCTGTCAGCTGATGTCATTCACATACTCTGCAACAGGAAATAATCTGGGACACATTTAGAATGTTTGCATTTAAAACCATGTAATGGTCTAAATATTGTATATTTGTGACATCACAAACGGCTTGTTTCAAACGCAAAATTTGTGAATACGGGCTGTGTGTATTTCTCTGTATATTGAGTGCTTCGATACTTTCACAGTATTTATATAGCACTTAAACCTGCTTTATAATATAAAAGAAATGACAATCTTACTTTTTACAATATAAGACCTTTAAATCCAAGTACAAATGAATTCATATTCATCATTTATTTATTATTTATATGTTGAAAGGTCATTGAGTGGATCAATACTTAGCAGGCTGTGAATGTAAACAGCTTCAAGGGGAGTAAAGGTCACAGGTGGGAGTGCCTCTGCACAGTGCATTAGTACAGCACATTTGGATAAGATCATTGATGCAGTGCAGTGTAAAGTGTGATTATGTTAAGCAGTACACTACATCACCACGGAGCAGTCAGATTTCAAGTGTAACATTTTATTAATGACTTCATGTACAACGTACAAAAACAAAACATACAAAATATATAAATAATACTGTAAAAGGCACTACAGTATGACAATACCTTATTATTAATATTATTAAATATTACATAACCCATAGAAAAAAAATGAGATGCCTGCATCTCACACTGTAATATATAAAAAGCTCATAAATAGCATCCTAAATAGATTAAAAAAAACAAACAGTAGAAAAATATTAATTGTTCCACAACATTTTCTTGTCATTTAGCTCACTGAGTAGATCGACACTTAGCAGGCACTATGAATGTAAACAGTCTGAAAGGGAGTAAAGGTCACAGGTCGGAGTGCCTCTGCACAGTGCATTAGTACAGCACATTTTAAAAAGGCTACATGTAAAATGAGACAAATACATATTTTCTTAAGAACATTCGATAAACTTACATTCTGTTTTACTGCTGAATTGACGCATCTAGAACTCTCGCTAATATTGCGTCGAAACAGTTTAAATTCTGCGATTATATGATGCTAACAGCAGATCGCTTGCAATGACAATGCTAACATACTGATGAGTATGATATATGATGTTCACCCTGTTAGTTTAGCATATTAGCATGCTAACATTTGCTAAGTAGCACTAAACACAAATCTAAAACTGGTGGAAATGTCCTTAGCTTAGCAGGAATTAGAGTATTAGACTAAGTGACATTTTGACCTGGTGGTGGCGCTAGATGTAAAGTCAAGCGATCACCAAAGTGGTTTCAAATCATCCTGATGGGGAACATGAATGTCTGCACCAAATGTTGTGCCAATCCATCCAGTAGACATTGAGATATTTTACTGGATAAATTAATGTCATTGCAATCCATTCAACAGTTCTTTCACTCAAAACCACACGTTAACCTCATGGTGGCACTACAAGAAAAGTCAAGGGATCACCACTCAGTACAATTCATCATCTGGGGGCCTTGAATGTCTGTACCAAGTTGTGTGCCAATCCATTCAGTATACACATTCAAATATTTTCCTATATTAACACTTTGACCAATGGGTGGCGTTACAAGAAAAGTCAGGGGGATCACCAAAGTCATAAAAATGCATCCAATGGTCACCATGAAAATTTGAACCAAACTTTATGGCAATACATCCAATAATTGTCGAGATATTTCAGTCTGGACCAAAGTGGTGGACCAACCGACCGACATTGCCATGTCTACAATTCTTCACTGGATAAAAACGCATATACATATATAAGTTAACAGTGGTTTCATGGGAAGACTTTACCAGTTGCTTATGTGCTGAAGGCAAAGGCTTAACCTTTACGGCAGTGGGATCTCTGGAGATGCCCCAACACTCTTTTTGACCAGTTACAAAAGACTTGTAGCTGTTGAGAGATCTCAACGGAGAACTTGAGCACATCGAAGGCCGTGGAGACGACGGGAAGGGTGGGAGATGACGACGAAGGAACCTCTTCACTGATCTAAAGACAGAAACAATGATCAATGTTTAGAGGTATAACAACAATCACACAAACTCACATTTTCCCCATTATTTTAAGGTGATGGCGTCATAAAATATGACGACAGACATTCAAAACTTCGAAAAGCTCAATCAATGCACACTGTTTCGCAAGATCAATATCAATATTGTTGTGTGGTGGTATAAACAGAGTTATGACATTGGCATCCAGAAATTGAAACGGAAAGAAATACCGCGTTGCGAAAAACAAAAGTTTTGGATTCGGTATGGATAGGCTCATAGAGATGGATGGTTCAAATTTTTTAATTGCCGTGTGATTTATTCAAATGAAGTATTCATGTTTGGTCTGAAAAAATCTTTAGGCAGCAGCTTGGAAGTCAAAGCAAATCTGATTAATTTCCTTTTAGTGCCACAAGAGTTTAATGGGAAGTCCTCTGCTGGACAACAGGAATTAGTACCCCAGAATTCAGTTAAAGGTCCCATATTATGCTCATTTTCAGGATCATACTTGTATTTTGTGTTTCTACTAGAACATGTTCACATGCTGTAATGTTCAAAAAAAACTTTATTTTCCTCATACTGTCTGCCTGAATATACCTGTATTTATCTTCTGTCTGAAACACTTGCAATCCCATTGCAACGGGATTGCAACGGGATTGCATTGCTAGGCAACAGCATGGGTCCATGTTTACTTCCTTTAAGCTGATTTTATTTACATCCACTGCAACAGGAAATAAACTGGGACACATTTAGAATGTTTATGCTTAAAACCGTGTAAATATTGTATGTTTGCGACATCACAAATGGACAGAAATCCAAACGGCGTGTTTCAAACACACAATTTCTGAATACGGGCTGTGTGTATTTCTCCGTATATTGAGCATTTTGATAGTTTAACAGTATATATAAAGCACTTATAAACCTGCTTTATAATATAAAAGACATAAAAATCTCACTTTTTACAATATAGGACCTTTAATATTCTTTTATTTGTCTCACCGTTGTTCTTGTTTATTCTCTTGTATGTCTTTCTTTATATTCTCATTACTCTCCTATTTAATTCTTTATATTTAACTGAACCATATGATGCTGAGCCAAACTAGATGTGATGTTATAAATGTGATCATTTTTAATGAAGACATTAATATAATGGTGCTTAATGAATTTTAAAGTTCTTGTCTTATTTGGAAGAGTCTACATTTATAGTTCAGCTTTTTCCCAATTGAGTAATGTTCTCTAAGAGTAATGATTTTCCCTTTTAATTAAATTTTCATCCCTTTAATGTTCTGCTCGACTGTTTGGTAGAGCACATTTTGAGTCACTATATCTTAACTCAACCTGATCGAGCCGTCTCTACCACTTGGTTTAGGTATGTTATGCTAAAAACATCCACTAGATGTCGCTGTGTCTTTAAATAGCATGCCTTTCCAGTCCGCCTCCTAACAGGAAGTCAGCAACAAAAAAGTCACTCTAGACATGAGGACTCTGTTTTGGTCTCATTTTCAAAGGTAGGCATATTCTTTTTACATATCATAGTGTCCGAGGCCGTACTAAACAGAATTATGTAACTTGATACTGAAATAAAAGTCTACTAAGGGGCAAATCATTTTCTAAAAACTTTAGCTAACACTATTCAGTTGTCCTTTTATGGTAAAAGTAGTAAAGCTAATGATGCAATTAAAATGTATTACTAAGTAAAACAACTTTTGATTATTCATAGTTGTTAATATGGTGCATTTAAAGTTATTACATTATATATATATGCAGAAATAATTTAATAAGTATGATTTGTTACTGTCTAAAAACATGCTCTACCAAAGGTATTAAATGAATAAAAGTAGTGATTATAAGATAATAAATTTACATTTTTTATGAAATAAAAAAACTTACAATTATACAATTTGTTAACCATATATTTATTTAATGTTATTCCATTATATATTTGATAAAAAAAATCATATCAGTATGATTTTTCACCATTTCTGAGAGGTTTTCAGAGTAGCCTGTTTAAATATGGTAAATATCTAGAATAAATACATATAATAATACTAGTACTGTTAATACTAATAATTTCATGGTAACAAATTTGGTATATTAACTTATTACTGCATAACAACAGCACGTTTTGTATTTTTCTTTTACCATGAAGCATCATCTCAACCGTTTGGTAGAGACCTTTATTAAAAAAAACAACAACAAAAAAAAAACTGTAACATTTTTTGTATGTCCGTGGGACATAAAATTGCTCTTTTCTTAAAGGGGACATTAAAGGGTTAAGCTTTGCTTATGAGCATTTGTGTTTCAGTTATTCCACATGTCATTTTCCGTGTTTTTCTTTTCTGTTTGATGAAGCAATTTTCTAGTTTAACTTTCTATTTATAAATTACTGTAATTTTAATATCAAATTGTATAATCTGCTTTTTTTTTAAATCACTGATTATAACTTGAATTTGAGAAAAAGTAATTTATTTACCATTTCTCTTTTCATTTTAAAATATAATATAATAATATTATATAATTATCATCCAAATAATCCATGTAGATGTATCAAACCGTGTCGGTCTTCTCACCTGAAGAGTCGTATTAACGAGGTTGGACAGCTTCAGGAGGTGGGAGGTTGCGTCCTCCGCTGACTGGGAGGACAAACTGACGTTTAATTTGGCTGTTTTCAACCAGTCGACGTGCAGCATGAAGGACTGAGTGTACACGAACAGCTGGGAGAGGGACTCGTTCATCTGTGGAAACATTAAAAGAACAGAGAGAGGAAATATAAATGTAAATTCTCCCCTGACATTAACAGTATTTATACAGTAAAGTGTTGTAGAAAAATTAATTCCTTGATTCCAGAAACTTTACCGTCAATGAGCTGATATGAGCTGCAGTGTGTAATATATGAGGAAGACCGTCCAGTCTATTTTCCACATCCTCAAAGTTTATGAGTTGATCATCTGTCTGTTGGGAACATGAAGAGAAGAGAAAGTTGCTTTAAAAAGAAGAAACATGAGAGAACAAATTTGTGCTTAAATCAGTAATTCAGATGAATAAAAACACTGGATAACTTTTTTTCCTCTATTTATCTGTCAGTCTAAACTATGACCTTTTATGGGGACCTTTTTGCAGCTTTGAGGAATATTCATGTCAAATGAAATTGGCATACAGACAATTACATATTTAAATGTTCATATATTAATAGACATTTATTCATCACAACAATTCATGAGTTTTGTATGTTAGTTTGTATTTTCTACCAACCAACCGATCTGTTTGTTAGTTAGTTTGTTGTTTCTTTGTTTTATTGTCAAAGTTTTTTTAAGCGTAAACTTCAAGTTACTATATTCATTGTACGCTACATCATGATATATCTACTATTAAAAGGTTCAGTTTATTTCGACATAATGACGGTTAAAGTTAAAACAAATGATGATTCTTTTTTAACCCTGATTGGAAACTTTAAAAGTGCTAAATACGAGATTGGGAGCATATCTATTGCCTTCGCACAGCTCTCAACATGGTGACTGCTCAGCCGGCGGCTTGTAGCTAAGCAACAGCAACAGATCTAACAGTGTTACTTGGGGGTAACCGGAGGGTGGGAGCTATGCTTCCTCAACAGCGCCGTTGGTCGGGACGACGTTATCAGCTGTAACCGCCGTTTGAGAGCAGTGCAGAGCGACAGCCGTGAGCAAGCCAGTGGGGCACGCTCACGTGCACTAACATGCACTATTATGCACTAAAAGCATGTGCAGCCAGCCCGGCGATGTCAACAAAGTGAGGAGAAGCTCAGATTACAACACACAGAGGGATAGTGACTTCATTCTCTGCTCAGGTAGACAATAGTTGTTAGCTGCTATATATTAATGTTCTGGATATCGTATAGAGAACCTTTAAGACATCTATAAACTGCATACATTAAAGATAAGAATAGATTCAAATATTAATCATACAGCTCGTCTAAGCAGTAAAGTGAAATCTTACCAAGTCATGGAGTTTTGAGGATAAGTTCTTCAAGCTGTCCACCTGAAGGAGCATTGATTTGAACATGCCACAGGGTGGAGAACTGTGTGTGGGACGAGACGATGAATGGACAAACAGCTCAGCCAATAGCAGCAGGTGGAGGAGACAAGGGATGGAGTCATGAATCACTGAAAAGATAAGAAAAGATTAAAGTTAGTGACATGTTTCTGCATTTGCTTGTGTTTTCTGTAACTGTAGTGTTTCTTGCAGCTACAGTGTGTTGACATCTTTTGGCCACCTTAGTTCTAAGGTTTTTTTGCATAATTCATAATCAGTCTGCAATCTGTCACATTAAAAAAAAGAAACATTTTCCAGCCCTTCAACTTGTAGCACCACAAAGAGGCTGACACAGCAAAATAACATCCAGCGGTAGTTGCTCACTGTGTTTACAGCTGCACTCGGTCACAACAGGTGGCTACTGGGCTGCAGCGGAGAGTGTAGCAACTCACAACCACAAAGCTGAATGGAAACACATTTTTATTTCCAACCTAAATCTAGAAAACATGCACACAAGATTAATCCGGGAAATGGCATGTGTTCTGCTTTTGTGAATGATTCAGTAGGGAAATCTTTTACTTTTGTTTTTTATAATTTTATGCACCTGCCTGAGCAGTGATTAAGCAAAACAATAAGATCAAACCAAAACAACAAACTTGATTTGCATAAAGGTAAAGGCTGATCCAAAATTCAAAGGTTCATAAACACTAATGAAATACGTTTTATTTCAGCATCAGATATAAATTACATCCTGTTTTACAGTCATTTAAAAAAAACCTGACGAGAGCGGCAGTTCAGATTTAAAGGTCTGCGGTGTGAATACAGTTTCTGAGAACAAAATTGGAAATAGGTCAGACGATGATTTACTGTTAATGCATATTCTGTAGCTAAATGAGTGTGAGAGGAGGAAACAGACAGATTTCTGCAGACTGGTAATTTTTATTTCTGGGAAACAACGTCTTGCGGAGCTGCGAATAATCGCCTCAGCCAAAAAACGTCAGCATTAGTCGCTTGTTTAAACAGCTCGAAATGATCTATGGAGTAATATTCTTATATCAATTCCTGCTGAGGAGGTCAAGGGTGGATGGATGGCTATATGATCATATTTCTTACCACCTGATAAATCTGAGTCCTATATTCATTCTGTTTTTAACTCTGTCTTTGGTCTCCACCACCTTCTGATAAAATATCCGGTTGTTTAGCTGCTAAATTTAGATGCTAAATAGCTAGTTGCTGACTGTGTCTGTCTGCTGTTTGTTTGGTTTTAAAGTATGGTGACCAGATGACCCTGGTTTTACCGGATTGTCCCAGTTTCGTGCTGGGTGTCTGGGTGGAGACAACGGAGATGAACTGACAAAAGACAAAGGGACAGCACAGAGACTAAAAACACGAGGAGAGAGATAGCGAGGGACAGGTGACAGCAAGGCTGACGAAGAACCGGTGAAACTAATAAGGGCGGGGCAGATAATCACACAGACGGGAAACAAAGAAAGGCAGGAAATTAAACAAGACAAGACACAAGAGGAGAGAACTTTCAAACTAAAACAGGAAACAAACTATATCAAAAACCTCTAGGACCATGACAATAGAGTGCTCCAGGGATGACGTATTTTTGTAGGCCAACCAGGAAGTTAGCATCGGCCTGAGGCCTGTACTACGAAGCCAGTTCAACATACCCAGGGTATCTTCTTGTTATCTGGCTTCACTAACCCTAACAACTGAGACCACGCTAAGCGGTCCTACGAAGGTGGTTATCAACTCGGTAAATCAACTCAGGGTTTCTCAGTCTGGTTGTGAGCGTGTTCACATGAACGGGGCGGTGTTTGTAGCATCTGACCAATCACAGACATGGACAAGTCCACAGACTTGCAGACAGACGGGCAGGGCGGCACATTTTGCAAAGGAAGAGCAAACTATATTAGACAAATACGAATAAATTAAACACTTAATCCAGGCTAAAATCAACACATGTGAAGCTACCAAATGCAGGAAGGACAGCTGGCAAAAGAAAAAAATGCTGATGTGTGAATGCGTAATTACTTATTAATTAATTTAACAGAATACTCAAAAGTAAGATATTATTGCCTAAATATATATTTAGTTTTTGGAAGTGTAATGGATGAAAGGTTTACATTTATTTATGACCTATCACTTATTTACCGTGTATGACTATTTCAACCTTTTTTCAGCTGCGTCCTCCCTCTCCTGCAGTGTGAAATGAACAAATACAAAAAATAAATATCTAAGCGGTAAACTACCACAGCATAAATCCAACTGTCCTTCCTGCATTTGTCAGTTTAAACTGTGTTGTTTTTAGTCTGGATTATGACTTCTTCATATGTGTGTAATATTATCATACAATCACCACATTGAGCTCTGATTGGTCAGTAGGAGGTGCTTTAATACTAGTTGATGTCTTATCTGGAACATAACCTGCTCCGGAGCAGGTTAGCTGTTCAGCATCAGTGCCCATGGTAATCTACCCGGTAAGAAGTGATCCACCTCCGTAGGACGGAAAACCCTGAAGTTACCTCTCTAACGCCAAATCCTGCTTCGTAGTACAGGCCTCTGGTTCCCTCAACAAAAAGCCAACGAGATTGTTCCATTGGGTTTTGGATTATTGCAGAAAATAAGCTCTGTGGCAAACACAGGTTTTTGTTCAGCAAGATAATCTTCACAAATGAACTCCACATTTATGATCTATAGGCTATAAACGAATGCACAACGAGGCTGTGAAGACGGACGAGTCGGCGTGATGATGTTTTGTTTTCTCATTCAGCTACTTGTTAGCAACCGCCTTTTTTGAGATGCATAAAGGCTGCAAAATTCACGAGTGGGGTATTTATTGAGGTATTTTATGTCGGAAAACAAAACGTTAAAGTCTCTTCAGCTTGTGTTAACCACAGACCTAATTTCAGGCATCTAACCAAAAACCCATTGACTTCCAGACAATGGAACCAGAAGTGCTAAAATGCTAACTCATTTCCAGGTTTTAGGACTCATTCCTAAAGCACTCTATGAAGACTGCATTTTGGTTTCAATCAGAAACCACAAACTAAAACGATTTCTAGGCATGAATGTGGGTAGCAGCAATGTTTTCTGTGTAAGCTCTCAGGAATGAATGGGCCTCCAACTTTTTAATACTTCACCCTGTGTTTAATAAATGCACGGAAACAAAGCACGAAGCTGTCATCTCTTTCAATCAGTCTGAGAATGAATAATCCCTTTGTGGTTTGTTGTGTCTTGGTCTGTTAAGCTGTCTTGATCGGTGATGATCTCAAGGAAATAACACTTTAATCAAGATAGCTCATGTCTGTAAATCTATCCGCTGGTTGATGCAACTTCAGAAATCCCATAACTCAGGGCAACAAAGAAGTGAACTGTCTGTTAGCATTAGATCAGGGTGAAGGAATGAGAGGTATGCAGCCTGCTCTGGGCCTCCTGGTGGAAAAGGAAAGGGGGAGGTGGCTGGGAGGTGGCGGAGCGGCGTGACTCACATTAATCTATGTGATGACATCACCAGGCAGACGCTTCAGGCTGCACTCTTTAGAGGGAAAACATCCACTCTGTCATTGGTATCTGACACGGCGCACTTTAAACACTTTTACTACCATTCAAACACTAACTGCAGTTACTTTAAGGTCAGAGGTCACTGGGGGGAAGATCCAGTCTACATTTGTACTAAAGACACTAGTGTCTGGTGCAAAAGATAAAGTCAACTTTGGATGTTTTCATGCAGTTTTATCTGTTTAGTAAAAGAATCAAGTATTCAGATTTATTTCTGTTCTGGTGTCACAGTCGTGCAGGTTTGTCTTTCACAAGCAACAGTTCATCTTAGAGTGAAATTGATTCTTTTGGTTCGTTTTCTATTTAGTCTGGTTCGGTTTCACACTGCATAAATTAAAGCGGACAAAATAAAAAAATAATAATAAGTTGCTAAGGGGTGTTTACAAAGGAGCAAATTTATCTTTTCATCCCGTGAGCTGCCACTTGCTGTGGAGTTTTTTTCACTTTGACTCGGCGCTGATCTACTGTGCACATGAATCCCTTCTCCTCCAGTTTATCTTGAATGACTTTATAAACGTCACTAGTTTTGTGGACTTTATTCTGTGTGCTGTCTTTGGCCCGGATGTCAAGCAAACATCAGACTTCTGCAGAAGTCCAGGTCAGTCCTCTCCCACTCATGTTAGCCTTGTCATCTACCCATGTCCATCTGAACAAATACCCACTCAGGCAGCCTGTGTTTTGGTTCACTTCCTGCAACATGGGTCAGATAATGGTCTCACTGCAATCAAAATACACTAGGATTTGTTTGGTTGTTTTGGTACCACACCAGTATTCGATTTAAAGAGACTAAATGTTGGCTTGTGAAAAGCTCCCTTAAAAACAATCAAGATAGAGGACACTAATTCATTACATGCTTTAATGATTACATGTTGTAAGTAAGGCCTTCTCCAGCTGTAGAATTGTGGCCAATCTGCCAAACTGAGCTCAGATTTTATGCCTGCGCTTAACAGCAGCTCTGACACAGTTTAATGGAGCGTGAACACTAAACTGTGAAGCTGTTATCATTCAGATACAATTACAAACAGTAACGCTAGATTACCTACACGCATCGTTTCCATGCTCTTGTAAAAGTAATGAAATTGAATCCAGTATGGGATTGGCAGACTCCGCCACTAACAATGAAAACTAATACATAGAGAGTATGTAGATACATTGATACATTTTGCTTAAAGGTCCCATATTGTTAAAAGTGAAATTTTCATGTCTTTTACATTATAAAGC
This sequence comes from Sebastiscus albofasciatus, assembly GCA_916701655.1. Lineage (NCBI taxonomy): Eukaryota > Metazoa > Chordata > Actinopteri > Perciformes > Sebastidae > Sebastiscus > Sebastiscus albofasciatus. Next base: position 283,353 of record CAKAOI010051769.1, read on the forward strand.
AGGTTTAAGTGCTAAACTATCAAAACGCTCTATATACGGAGAAATATACACAGCCCGTATTCAGAAATTGTGTGTTAGAAACAAGTCGTCAGGATTTCTGTCCATTTGTGATGTCACAAATATACAATATTTAGACCATTACACGGTTTTTAATGTAAACATTCTAAATGTGTCCCAGTTTATTTCCTGTTGCAGTGCATGTAAACAACATCGGCTGACAGAAAGTAAACATGGACCCAAACTGTTGCCTAGCAATGCAATTCCATTGAAATGAGCTAAAACGGAGCGTTTCAAACGGAGGGTAAATACAGGTATATTCAGGCAGACAGAATGAGGAAAATAAAGTGTTTTTTAAACATTAAAGCATGTAAACATGTTCTAATAGAAACACAAAATACAAGTATGAAAATGTGCACGATATGGGACCTTTAAAAAAGTTATATAGTAAATAGTATTAAAAATGATGCAATTTCATGAAAACTTTAAGGATTAGTGACTTTAACATGTGTACACAACCTGTATACTGAAGAAGAGTCATCACACTCTTTCATCAAACTTGCTGCTTTTTTAAAAAATATGTCACTGTGAAGTTTTTTCTGTCTCAATCATATGTTTTTTTCCCCCTTGTTTATTCCTCAAATGGCAGCTGCAGCCTCTCCCGGCATTAACTGGGCAGAGAAACAGGAAACACGAACAGCTGCAAAATAATCTTTCATGAATTAAAAATCACGTGTGGATCTTATTCCAAGACCTGGAATGTGGCACTGTCTGTCTGGCCTCCTGAACAAAGACTTCTAGCTAAAAATGACACAATCTCTTCTGTTTGACAGGATTTCCACGGCACTCGGTGGTGTTGATCTCAAGTGAAGTAATTGGATCAAACATATGGAAGTGAGATGTTTCATTTCTCCTGAATTCTGCCTAATGACGTAGACAACTGCACCAATAGGAAGATTTACGCCTTCAAAGTGAAGCAATGTTTAAACACATACAGTATAATCCCATTAGAGCCCCCTAAATGACAGCAAACAGATGTTCAGCTTCAATGAATAAGAGCACATACAGCCTTCTGCCAAATTACCCCATTAAATATCTGTTATTGCACAATTCCTCTACATCCAATTACAGGTCACGGCAGGTCATTGTCAGCACAAACAAGAAATTTGGAATAGCTTCATAAGGCTATTGGAAAATTACTGAAGAAGACATCAGCAAAAAACCCTCTGTCACACTAGGAAAACATCCCCCGGCAGTGTAGCGTACAGTCATGCATCTGGCAGAGCAAACAGCTGTGACAGCATTACAGCTCACAGCAGAAGTGCTTGAGAAGCAGAGTGAATCGGCCGTCTTTTGATGTATTTAGCAGGTCATTTCGTCAGCAAACGAAACATCAACACACGCGTGTGCAGCGTCTCACACACACGCACGCACACAGTTCCACAGTTTCCGTTCTACTTCGTGTCAGTCATGTGTCTGACACAGTGAACGCCTCATTTCCTTGGCTGGACCTCAAGAACTTCCAATGAACTTCTGAACGGATGTGAGCGGCGTCTGGCAGGAAGTGCCACACACATGCCCCAAAACCAGTAAACAAACCAACTGTTCACTTTCAAGGAACTGGCAAACCACGAGATGTAATATTTGACTTCTTAACAGGTGGTGAGGACACATATTTTGAATGTGTTTTTAGATGTTAATAAAAAAAAAAAAATATTTATTTATATAACCTATGGGCTGAGAAACCTCTACAAACCTTGAAATATGGAATCATTACAAGATAGTTGAGTCGAACTAAAGCTGAACTAGATATTAACAACGGATCAAGTAATTATGTGTAATGTGAAAGGTGTCGAACGCACTACAATTTGTCACCTAACTCTGCAGTTCCCCTCAACTCTACGAAGCTTTTTAGTGGCTTTTAGCTTTTGGTTTTACGGATTGCAACTTTAAAGGGACAGTGTGTAGGATTTGGTGGCATCTAGTGGTATGGTTGCAGATTGCAACCAACTGAGTACCCCTCCGCTAACTCCTCCCTTTCCAAGACTGTGGTAACGTGACCCGCCGAGTGTAAAACTGTGGTAACGCCATTCGCCTCGCTCAGAGGCCATCCAAACCATAATAACAGTACTTTAGGAGAAAAGGAAGTCAGGCTGGTGGTGCCACGGTTTTGCACTCTGCGTGGCTCACGTTATTGTAGAAACATGGCGGTGCAACATCGCGGCGCATGACGTGAAGAGGGACCCGCTCCCTATGTAGATATGAAGAGCTTATTCTAAGATAACGGAAACACAACGATTCTTATTTTCAGGTGATTATACACTAATGAAAGTTATGAATATTATATTTAATTTCTGCTAATAGATCCCCAAAAATGCGACACCCTGGCCCTTTAATGTTTTGGTTCACTCTCACCGCTCTCAACAAAAACACTGCCCAGAAACAACAGCAGCAGCAAGTTAGCATCTAGCTGGTGATCACAATGGAGCGTTTAGCAGCTACACAACCAGATATTTACTTCAAGAGTTGGTGGAGACCAAAAACAGAGCTAAAAGAAGAGTGGATATTAGACTCAAACACAACTCCTAAAGTCTAACATGTTTACCACAACAACATTATGAGGTGATAATCATTTACAGCTTGTTTCTGCTGCACCCAAGTAGCCAAAGTTGGCTCCTGAAATGTTATTTTGGGAGAACATCAGCTGTTTGTTTTCTTTTTCAGCTGGCAACAGCAAGAGAGAAGACATCTGTGGAGCCTCATATTAGATGATCATGTTTTGGCATGTTGGCATTAAGTACAGTTATTATATATAATTTGATATAACTCCAGTTTTTAAATGAGATTAAATCCAGTTGGCTGCCATAGAAACTCCCTGTTGATGTGTTCAGTGATGCTTGAAATCCAAGTGTTGAGAGAGAGAACTGAAACTTGTATAATCCAGTTAATGACTTGATGGACAATTATCCTTTTTACAACATCTATCACAGCTAATTGTTTAGTTTCTGAATGTTATTTCCTGACAACAGAGTATGTTAATGCTGGGCTTTATGGCAGCTAAACATAGCAAAAAGATGAAGCCCCAAAACTGTTCGCTCTTATGAAAAAAAAGTGACTTTCAAGTTTCAAGTATCTGCAATTTCAATTTTTTTTTTTTTCTGTAGAAAAATTAACTGACCAACAGGAAATCAACCTAAAAACAAATCTGGCCTGTTGAAATATTAATATCAGACATGCAACGACTTTCAACAATGACTGTGTAAACTGCCGTGTGCACTTTAACACGTTGCAGTGTTTTGTTTCCTCATACATCATCTACCCTGACGCAGTCAGTGTGACATCAACCCGGAAGTGGGGGATTATTTTTCTAGCTGCAGTACCACAGTCGGCCACCAAACTTTCATCACCACTGACCCATCATCTCCTGATGCATCCGTGATCCATCCTCATACAGTGAGTGTGCAAATTACATTACAGTAAGTGATGAGCATGATGACCTCATCGTCTGGTGACTCATGTATTTCACCTCCCTCAGACAAACACACACACCCCTTAGTGTTTAATGTTTTACGAGTCAGCAGGTCTTAGTAATTAGTTAGTAATTGACTAGTTGACCTGACCTGACCTGTTATGTAATGTCAAAGTCAGACCCATAAAAACAGAAGAAAATGACCACAACTTTCATTCATAAACTGTGTTTACACATCCATTCCTCACTGGTGCTGTCAAGTGGAGGAAGGAAGTCGCTCCCTGATTAGCTCCGACCAATCACCATGAATCATTAAAGCTCTGATTGGTCAGCGTCTCTATGAACTTGTAATCTGACACAATGACCATCACAAATATTGTGTAGTCTGATCCCGGCTCATGATGTGCAGGTCCTTTGAATTCATCGAGTTTTGATACTTTTTGCAAGATATATCGTCAGTTTCTCCGTTACACTCCGCTCGAATCCGATTCAGCCGGTCCTCGCTCGTTGATTCAGTGCCGTCGGTTCCGTGTTTACGCCGCGTTTTGAGCGAATGCACCACCGTAGCAAACAGCGTGAGCAGCACCCTACGATAACAGCGAGTGGGAGAAGTCGGGGATTCATGAGTGTTCGGTCCGTTCGATGGGCTGACCCGGTACGTATCAGACACTTAAAAGAGTCGTTCAAAAAGATTTGTTGGTTCAATTTTTGCACATTTCCTATATTTACATAATATCCCGTCGGGGTGCCGCACCGATCCTGTTGGCTTTTATTTCACAACAATGATCCACTATACCTGTACATTATCCCATTTATAACACTGCTACTTACTGAAGAAATCAATAATTTGACACAAACACAGATCAGAATCAGAACTGCGCCCATAGCAGAAATAACATACCGTAGAACGCCGTGATTGACCAATCAGAATCGAGCACTCACCAAAAGCCGTGTAATAAACATGTTCTAATATGAGAATTTTGCATCAATAAAGCTGAAATAATATATCTTTAAATCTGCAAGCAAAGATCTTTTTTACTGTCTGATGCTGCTGGACACAAGCATGTTGTTCAAGTTCAAACTACTCAGGGGAAACCCCCATCAAACACACACGACCAGCCCAACCTGACACCAAACAGTGTGTGAAATGAAAAGAAACTCAATCACATTTGAAACACCTTAAATTGCAGGTAACATTGTGTTTCAGCCATAAATGTCACACATTCATTCATTCATTCATTCACTCATTCACTCATTCACTCTCTCTTAAACTCACTCAGGCTCAAAATTAGAGTAAAGACCACGTGGAGTAAAGCCCCCCCTCCTCCAGACAAACACACTTCCATACACACATCTTCAGTCACACTCTCTTAAAGTACTATAAACAAACTTACATTTCATCTTTTCTGCTGCTGCTGTAGTAAACAAACCTCCTTTCTCCAGTCCAGTGTGTGTGTACTGTACGTGTGTGTGTTTGTGTGTGTGTGGACAAAATGTAAAAGTTCCCTTTTATAGCATAGCAGCATGACACATCACCTTAGTCATCAACCGTTGTCGCCCACGCTGGACAGTCAGCCCCCCCCCCCCACCCTTCCCTCCTCCTCTAACCCCTTTCATCTGAAAAAAAAACAAAACTTCAAATTTCTTTGTTTGTTGAGGTGACTCTGAATTAAATAAATCAGCAATAAAATTAAATAGAAGATTCAGAAAATACCATATTGAGCAATTCTCTCTCTCTTCACCGGTCTTTCCCTCCTGTAGCCTGAGGTCGTCACCTCCCTTCTGCTTTTGTCTCTTGTTCACACATCAAACTGAGGTATAGATGCCAGAAAGTGAATAAAATGAAACATTCCCTTAAAAAAAGTATTGTAATCTCAAGTATACTTTATGTAATAAGTATACTAATATCAATGTACAAGTAGCAGAGTTGTAAGTGTACTACTTGAATACTTCTTGGGACTAAATTGGTCCATATTTTAGTTTATAAAAGTATATTTTCAAGTATAATTAAACTACTATTACTACTTAATACTATTCTTTCATTCAATAAAACTATTCATTCATTCATAAGTATACTGTTAGTTTACTAGTTATATACTTCTAGCCCACTTTTTAGTTTATGAAAGTAAAGTATACTCTCCGTAAACTACTAGTTTAACAGTTTTTACTGCAAGTATACTGGTAAGTTTTCTGAAAGTGAACATACAATAATTAGCCAAATATACTTTTCCGTACATGTTTCAGTATCAGCCAAAGTATACTTTATGTAATAAGTATAATAATATCAATGTATTAGTAGTATACTTGAATACTTCTTGGGACCAAATCGGCCCACTTTTTAGTTTATATATAAGCATACTTTTAAGTATACTTTAAATGTAAGAGTAGTAAACTTTGAGTACACAACTAGTTTACATCCAAGTTGTATTTTGTAATGCAACTAGGATATGAACTGAACTACAAGTGGACTTATACTGTCAGTTTACTAGTTATATACTTGTAGCCCACTTTTTAGTTTATTTAGTTGAGTATACTCTCAGTAAACTACTACAGTAGTTAAATAGTTTATACTGAAAGTATACTTGTAAGTTTTCTTAAAGTAATCTTATAGTACTTATACTACTACAGCCAGATATACTTATACTTTTCCTAAACTTTTCAGTATAAGTCAAGTATACTTTGACTTTTGTGTTTACTAGTCGGTATAAGCCAAGTATAATTTTGTTAAGTGTATCTCTGATCAGTACATAAAAAGTAAACTGAAAGCATACTCTCTTATTTTAAGTTTAAAGAAGTATACTACTGTAGTAACACACTTGAATAAACTTCTTTTTTTTGTAAGGGTTAACAAGGCAGAAAGCGACAAGAAGAAGAAAAGATCGTTTATTTATATGATGAATAGACTATTGGACACTGACACCTCTCTTATCTCATTTTTATACCATCTTCTTGTGTATTTGAGTGTAGATGAAGTGACGACATCCCAGCAGCACAGTCCATTAATAATAAATGCAGGGAAGATGATAAACTAAAGTATCCAAAGACCCTTTTCCCTCCTGGCACAGTCAGGAGAAATATACCACAATGAATGTGCTCTTGAACCCCAGCTGCTCCACCAGTTACAAGTCTGTGGTCATACTGGGAAGCTCCCAGTGTGGCTACCTAAAGGAACTAAAAGTCAACCAGAATAATACCACTTCCTTCCGTTTTTGACACCTTAACTACGTATTTACTCTTGTGGGATTTTCTAGAGTTTCGAAGAACGGTGGTTTTTTCACAAGTGTTTTTACATTTCATGACTTCCTGGCTGGACAATACATCTTTGAAATCAAGAAACATCATGAATTATTAATCCTTGTTTTCTGGAAATTGAGGTTACACATGTGAAATTCTGCAGAGTTGAGAGTTCCAACGTCAGTGGGTTTTTTGAGTGATCACGTCAGTTCTCATGAGTAAAAAAAAATTTCTGTGTCAGTTACTTTCTGTTTCAATCACATACAGTTTCTGTTTTAGTTGGATTTGTGGTTGAAGCCTGATTGAAGCGGGTATAATTAATATTTTTATACTAATAATGTATCAAATGACAATGTGACAGTATAAAAGACATTGCTCAGTGGGCTGGAGGCGAAGTGGATTGGCGGGGAAGTGGATGGATCCAACAAACACAAGACTTTGATCCAGGAGGCCGGTGTTCATGTCCTGTGCGTCACGTTACAATCAGCTGTTTGTTCAGTTCCCGTATTCACAACATTAAGTGTCATTTTCACTGTAAAAACGTAGTAGTTTTAAGCCCAACCATGTATTTTTTGCCTAAACCTAACAATAGTGGTTTTGTTGCCTAAACCTAAAGTGACGCCAAGGGGCGTGACAAAGTGACGGTATGTAACAAGTTGAGATGAGAACGTGTTGTTAGAGACTAGGTGGTGAACATGGTGGAGCATTTAGCATCTAAAGGGACAATTATTTCCCTCAGGAGTTGGTGGAGACCAAAAACAGAGCTAAAAGAAGAGTGAATATAGGCCAGAAACACAACTCCAAATGAATGATAATGTTGCTCCGTAACTGCTGGATGCGTTCGTTTATGTAAGAGATAAAGCACAGCCATCATTGTTGTGCTAGCTGTACATTATTACGCTTATTACCCGGTTACTTACTTAAGAAATCGATAATTTGACACAAAAACGGTCATCCAGAGTCTGACATCAGAGCTTCGCCCATATCAACGATCCGCTATACATTACAACGGTCTGCTATAAAAACATAGCAGACCGTAGAACACCGTGTAATAAATCAACTTAAAAAGCGGTGATGTATCAATGTTGTGTTCACGACTTGTTTCAAGATCAGCAAGGTCCTCCGACACTCTCAGGTCATCAGTCTTAATGTTTGAAGCATTTCAAAAGTGATCTTAAAGATGAAACGTTGCAATATTATTCTCAGGGTTTCTGTGGCCGGACCCACAGATGCTGGACAAACAGGTAGGTGCATTTTAGGTAAATATGTTATTGCAGGAGTTTTTGATTATGCTGGCTGGCGTTGGCGGTGGTGGTGAGGGGAGAGGAGGGGTTCCACGGATGTGAGCTGACTTGATGAGCTGAAGTGGCTGGCAGGTTTTTCCTGGAGAGCGGAGGGCAGCAGTTAGTCGAGACAAGCAGGCAGGCCAATAGATAAACAGGAAACAAACTAGCTAACTAACTAAACTAAGCTAAACCAAAAAAAAAAAAAAACTAACTAAGATCACTAGCAGGAGCTGGAGGCGTGGCACATTGACAGATCGTGAATGGCAACGATCCGGTGGAGACTGGCCATCGGAGCAGGGTTTAAGACGTGAAGGGGAGGTGTGGTAATTGTAGAAAACTGGCAAGAGTGTCGATTGCAGATCATGGTGAGTTGTGAGAAAGAGAAAGAAACAAGCAAACAGACAGAAAAGAAAACCATACCATACCAAGCACACGCTACTCATACTTAAAGGCAAAAAAATTATAAAAACACACTCACACCTGGCAGGCAGGTGTCTCGGAGGAGGGACCGTGACAATTTACCCTCAAATTTCCTTGTCTGCTTTTTCTTTCCCTATGTTTCCTGGAATGCAACTATCCCACAAAGGGACAAGTGAAACTGAGCTTAAACTCAACATCTGCATTAAGATTGTATGAAATGTGCGTAAAGAATGAGCTGAATACTATATACAGTTCAGAACAACTACAATACAATGATACTATGAAGAATTTTCAAATGTAAGCAGTAGTGACTCAGTCAGACTTGACCTGACCTACATTTGAAGCTTACACGTCTCTCTGCTTCTCACAGCTTTCTTTTTTTTTAGATTTTCTGTTCATCATGTGGTCTCGCAAGGTGGTTCCAAAAGTTTGGCATTATAATCAACTTCTGACTGCTGATCAACTGTTGACTAACATGTTACCACAATATCACTATATTCCATTGCTCAGAAGCTTCTCAAGAGGTCACACATTTAGTCATTTTCCAATGAAGTAGTGATCATTTGCCAAGGGACCCGCTGGCTGGGTGACCCCGGCTGACTTTACTGTCTTTCAGAGGCTCTAGCAGGTTCAGTTGTATGGCTAGAGTGAAGCTACAGATATCATGTGAAACTAGGAAGCCTAAATGAATGAAGGAGGAAGGAGGCTAAATAACGCTCCAAAGTTGGGCTAAAATTTTAGCAAAGAAAAACTGTCAAGGCTATTTTCAAAGGGGTCCCTTCACCTCTGACCTCAAGATATGTGGATAAAAATGAGATCTATGGGTTCTCCCCGTTATAGACATGCCCACTTTATGATAATCACATGCAGTTTTTTTCATGCAGTATAATGTTATTTTCTCCTATTCTAAAATGGTGTATCTGAATATTTCTGCATACTGGGGTCCCTAAACAGTCTTGGAATTACATAAATTGGGTATCACTGTAAAGCTGAGACTCTTGTGGATCCAATGAGCCCAACTGTATTCATGTGTGATGATGTTAGTCCCCATAGGAGACATTTCAGTGTAGTGAGACCATTTTTTTTAAACTTGACCTCACTGTATAAAATGACCTGTGGTGACCTCTAGGATAATCACAGCCTCATTAAACTGTCAGTCACAAACTGGAGACCTAGAGCATTCAGAGGATGGATGGCTTTCCTAACTAGATTGACAATAAGGGGTTTCTGAGCAGTTTCCAGGAGAACAGAAGTACTCGCCATCCAATCGCTGAAAAATGTAATTGTTGCAGAAATCTCCAAATGTCAAAGGTTTTTGATACCAAATCACAGCATGGCTTCTTCTATGGTGTTCCTCAAGGTCTTGGTGTCTTAATGTGGTATTTTGAAGGGTTTATTGATCTTTCTTTTATCAATACTCCAGTGGTAAAAAATGCTTCAATTTAGCAACAAATCTGTAACAAATGGTATCAACCCAAAAATTGCTGCAACAACTTATGAGACATAATAGAGCATGGAGATGACCATCATATACTTCTATCATAATGTTCTAAGCCCTTATACACTTTTACCATTAATTTTAAATAATGAATGAATGAATGAATGAATTCATGTTTATTTCTGATTTATGACTAGAACAACTTGACACAGTGCTGAACTGCATCTCCCTGTAGCCCCCTAAAGAAAGACAAAAACAGGCCTATTGTGGGTCTCAGAGGGTTAAGCCAACATTTGGGGAATATCAATTCTCAAAAGGCAAAATTGACTTGCTTTTACACACATGCTTTGCCGACTCAGACTGACACAACTGTTGAGAAGATGTGGCCCATTTTTGTGGATACCTGGATAAACGTGAGGCATCTTCAGATACTGTACCTTCATCAGCTGATGGTTGTCTGATCTGTTTCCTTTAAAAGGTGTTACAGGATGGATTTCCCTTTATACTTCTGTCTTAAATGCTATAAAAGTTAGTTCCAGAGGTGGAAGAGTAACTTTGTTTTTTTGTCTCAACTGCAGTTCAGTAGAGAGTAACTCTTTCTCCTGCACTCAGTAGCCATTTTATACACCTGTTGTTGAGTTGTATTATGTTACACTGACACAAGTTTGTCCATCCCATTTATATAATGAGGGTGGACTAAATACTACAAACTACATCCTCAAAATTATCCTACAGTTGAATCAAGTAGCCATATACAACAGTTTATATTATATGTTACGAAAATGTATTTAGTTATTTTTTGTGCGTTTTTTTTTTTATGAATTTCCAGCAATACGAGCGATCAGTGTGCCCGGGTAAGCCCCTGCAGTGGTTAGGCAACAAAACTACTTGGTTAGGTTTAGGAAAAGATTGTGGTTTGGGTTAAAATAACTAGAGAAGTGGCGTAACAAATAAGTCAATGTTGACTTCTAGTTTCACGCGGGACACAAACAGCGGTCTCCTGCTGAAAGTTTGTTTGACCCATCCATCCACCCCAACCTCCTCCCTACGCGGACTTTGTTGCTCTATAGGCCTACTACTGCAACGTGATGCAAATATGACGTTTCTATTTGATCATGTAATAATGCAACATATCCTCATTTGTATGATTCGTATGATATCTTACGAAAAGTTATTCCTCATTTTTCATGCATTCCTCCTACGAATGTCCAGTAACACGTGTCATGCATATAGTCTTTTCAAAATAAACTTCTGTCTTCACAGGAAACAATTTAGTTATGTTTAGGAAAAGGTTGTGGTTTGGGTTAAAATAACTACGGAAGTGGCAGAACTTAAGTCTTGAAGTTACGTGACAAATAAATCAATGTTGACTTCTGGACTACCGGTCTCTTAAAGGCCGGTGGTTCTTTCACCATTCCATCCATTCGACCTCCTTCCTACGCAGCGTTTATCACTCTTTATGCTTCCCGGTTCACAATTATGTGGATTAAATACGCATTGAGTTTGTGGTGTATACATGAATTACAGTTCACTGTTTTTTGTAGGTATATAATATAGCTACAAACGGTGTATGAGACCAGCCTGAATAACCTGAGGAAGTCTCCTCATCGCTCCACACAGATCTGATGTCTTCATCTTCTTTTGGAAGCTTGAGGAATGTTTAAGTCACACGCTTCATGTACATTGAAATTTATTCTCAAAGTCTGTTGCCATTGCACTTTGTAGCATTTTGCTTTTATTGATACACCTATTTTTCCACCTCAGCATTTCCACTTTATGAGAAAATACAAAAAACAACAAGGTTGTAGTGGATGGTAGGATGTTGTTTTAAAGTTTTAGGCCGCTAAAACAAAGGCAGATTGTGGTTTTGGTTAAATATTGAAAAGTCTCATCATTCAAGTCATTGTCGACTTTTTCAATAATTAACCAAGACAACAATTTTTCCCTAACTGTAACCACATGGTTTGAATTCCTTAATCATAACCATGAAATGTTTAACATGGTTAAGTTACCAGGAGTAGATATAGTACAGCGCTACAAACAAGACTCGGTCAAAACCGAGTATATGTCTGGACCGTGTACGGTCAGTCTGTGAATTTGTGGCTAAATTGTTACATAAATGGTCAGTGGTCATGTCTATAATGTTAAATCCAGCAGTACATGTCCACCAGGTCTTGTGAGGATGCTAGAGGACGCGCTGCTCCACTCAACTGGCCATTCAAGCGGTGACGTGCCCTCTCGTGAAATGCACCTGATTGGTTCCTGTTAGGGATGCACCGATACCGTTACCAGTATCGGGTATCGGGTCCGATACTGTGCTCATGTACTCGTACTCGCAAAACGGCTCTGATACAACGGCACCGATACCACTTTACTGCAGAGTGACGTTAACCTCTTGTCACCATCTTTCGGATCCTCACGCTCCACCTCTCAAAACAATCCACCAAAATCTACTTCTGAAAACATATTAAGTGAGAAATAGGCGATGCCACTGCTGAATCTTGTTTCATTTTAGAACTGTTGGTCGCCTAGTTTCACAGCTTGGTCCAAGTTTCTTGAGCCGGACGTGTTGCACTGGACGGGCTCATTTGGATAAAGGACTATTCCCACCTTTTCATTTTGAAAGAGCAACGGCCAATGAGGGAACACAACACTCAATTAACTTCATCACTCAGTCCATCAGTACATTTTGCAGTGGCAGTCAACGATATGTTGATAAAAACCCATAATCCACTTGGTATTTTTCCTACTATTACATCCAAATTAGTTGTATGAATGGAAATTATTTTGGAGACAAAAGCATGAGCAGGTTCAATTTCTGTTTAATAAGTCACGACTTACTCACTCAGTTTAAGTGACTCTGGATGAAAGTGTCTGCTAAAAACCTAAAATTGCAGCATCATTATGTTACTCACGTAATTCATTAATCGGTGGTTCTGTGTCAAAGCTGCGTTGTCAGTGGGCTCAAATTGCATCTGAGGGATGACGTTGCAGAGTTTCCAAGAAGCTACTAAGTTTCCTGCTTCTTATGAAATGTTTGTGATAGTTAAAATCTCCACCCATACCGAATACTTGAAACATGAGATCCTGAAATCCTCGCCAAACCCAGCCTACTTTACTTTAAATGTTAGTGTCATCAGATCACAGATGGTGCAAATGCTGAACTGCTGAACTTTGTGCCAGTGAAAGTGATGCACGGAAACACACGTCATAACGGTTGCAGGGCTGACTCGCTCGCCCTCCTTTTGTCATCAAAGATAATGCCATATGGGGTAATCGAGAGGCCGTGTGTTTCGGTGTGTGTGTGTGTTAAGAGTGGTTAAAGGGGGGGGGCTTGTCCTCAATAGTGGTTTTCACAGGCCCTCTAATCATTTCCCCAGCCACCCACGCTCCGGATATCTTCTACTTTTCTATTTTTTTTCTCTCTCTCTCTCTCTCTCTGTTTTCTGACCTCTGTTAAAGGAAGGAATGTGAGGAATGCATCAGTGAATGGGCGAGTGGGGGAGGCAGCATGTAAATGACTGACGTATGCAGGTTTTTTTTGCTTGGTGAATCTGATGTGTGCTCGCAGAAAGTTTGAAAAAAAATGTTGCTGAAGGTGTTTATTATTACATTAATTACTGGCAACAGCAGAGCACGCTCAGGAAAAAGAGTCCAAACTTGAAATGATGCAAGCCAGCACCTGTGTTAAAACTTTCAGTAAAAGGCATGAAAAGACACAGTTTGGCATTTGGCCCATGGACGCTTTTGTCTAATTTTTAGGGATCAAACACTGACACAGACTAAACTGCCACCAATTTAATCACATTAGGCAGGAATTCAGCATGACAGCCAGACAACAGCACCACAGACAATAACCCAAGCGTGAAATCAAAGCATAGATTTAAGTAACTGGCGTGCCGGTGCTTCCTGTGGAATTCCTGAAGGATGTGGGAGCTTGGCGTTCTGTCTGAAAACCTCGCCATGACTCTGAGCTCATTCTGTTCCAGGGGGTTTAGATCATCATATAGAAGGACAGTTATGTTATGCAGCTGTTACTTTTTCCAACCAAGACAGAAGTTCATGTTTTCAGCCCCATCTGTGTTTGCTTGTTACCACGTTAGCTAAAAAAAGTTTCAGATTTGGCTCATCTGTCGTCTCTTTCCCCTGTTGTTGGAGGGTTTTTATGGTCTTGGACACACACATCTGGTGATGGATGTCAGAAATAGCCAAAAACATTCTGTCCAGGACGCCAGGAGCAACATGTGGCAGGAGATGAATGCTGCTACAAAGCACATCAGGTGTTTTGTCACAACTGACTGTCACCTGTTGCCATGGATACAAACAAATCTTGGCTTAAAGGTGCAGTATGTAGAATTTGGCGGCATCTAGCGGTGAAGTTGCAGATTGCAACCAACTGAAACTTCTCCCGTGTGCCAATCGTGCAGGAGAGCTAAGATGACCATCACGAAAATGTGAATGTCTCCTATCATTTTGGTTGCCTAAAAAGTGTCTTATTTATAGCTTTCGGTGGTACTTAGCTCCACCCTCTCGTGTCACTTCTGGTTGCAAAAAAAACCAAGATGGCGACGGCCGAAATGTCAAACTCGAGGCTTCAAAACGACAGTCCACAAACCAATGGGTGACATCACAAAAATAAGTAAATAAATAAATATAAACTGGTGTCCAAAAACTGAAAACTTGAAAATAAACTTCAAGCAATATATATTGAAATACATAATTAAATACAGAAAATTATATTACAAATTATTTTTGCAACACACAACATCAAAATCACAACTGAGTAAAAATTCATTATGTTAGTGTCCACGTTTTGTTTGGATAAAAATGTCTATTAATAATATTTAAGTGGGGGAAAAGTAAATATTAAGTTAACACCCGTGCATCTGGCAAGCAGCTCAGTGAACCATCAACACATTGTCTGCTGATTGGTTGACAATTCTATTTCACATCATAAGCTGTTTTCATGTGCACCAGTAAATTACCAAAGATTATGTGTCACTTCGCAGATCAAAGGGCTCAAAGTGGAAATTAATGAGGCAGAAGTGACATCGCCATTTTAGTGTGTTGTACAGAAGATCCTTTGAAGCAGTCTGACTGAAGTTGTGTGCGGAAAATGAGGCTGCGATATTACCGTCAGCATGTTTCGCCATCCCTCTATGGTTTTAACCCCTTAACCCAATAGTCTCAAAATGTCCTAAAACTTTAAGCTTCAGATCATCACAAATGAGCCGAAAGAATATTTTGTTATGAGTAGAGAAGGAATTATAAAAAATAAAGGAGTCTTAACCTCTTAGAAGTCTTTATTTTTCCCTTAGAGGTCCATCTTGAACTCACTGGCCTAACAGGGACCCCTTATTCACATGTAAATTCCAGTTTCCAGATAAAATATTTTCCAAAGATATAACGATGAATGCAAAAGTATGTGTGAGACATCAGCAGAAGTTTACAAAAAACTAGATATAAGCGTGACAAGGCTTCAAAGAATGCTTGAAACAAGTGGATAAAGAATATTGAGAAGACATTTCCGGACACAAAATCTATATAATATTTAAATTTGAAGCTTTAACATGCATATTTGAATGAGAACTTCAACCCATTCCTTCAGGTCCTCTTTGGCGACGGTTGATTTTTGAACTTGGCTTGCAGGGCGATGGGGTTCTCATAGTCAGGAGAGGACATCGGTTGAGGCTTGTTAGGATAAAAAACAACAACAAAAAAAAAAAAACCCACACACATTAGAAGACAGGAACACACAGATCATTTTGTAAAACTTCATACTGTTGCATGATTTAAATGTATTTATATTGACCAAAAACCCTCCAAAACAAAACAAGAAAACAAAAAACAAATCAGTTTTAGATATTTGTTGACACTCAATGGAATTTATTTTTAGATCTTTATGTCATGTTAATAAAACATGTAATAAAACATGTTAAAGGGCCCATATTATAAAAAAATGAGATTTTCATGTTGTTTTTATTATAAAGCAGGCCTATATAAATACTGTGAAAGTATCGAAGCGCTCAATCCACAGGGAGATACACATAGCCCGTATTCAGAAACTCTGCATTTGAAACAAGCTGTCAGGATTTCTGTCCATTTGTGATGTCACACATATCCAATATTTAGACCCTTGACACAGATTTAAACGTAAACATTCTAAATGTGTCCCAGTTTTTTCCTGGTTGCAGTGTATGTTGCAATTTCGTCACAATTCCGTCGAAATGCACTAAAACAGAGCGTTTCAGACAGAGGGTAAATACAGGTATATTCAGGCCGACAGTATGAGGAAAATAAAGTTTTTTTTTAACATTACAGCATGTAAACATGTTCTAGTAGAAACACAAAATACAAGTATGAACCTGAAAATGAGCATGATATGGGACCTTTAAGGCACTTCAGCATTGGCTTCACTTTTCAGATATGGATTAATCATTTTAGTAAATAGGTATACGGTATAAGGTTTGCAGATACCTGGAGTCGGTCATAGTCAGAGGCTACACTGCAGGTCATCAGATCTGCGTAGGTTTGTTGCCCCTTCAGCTCAATCTGCTGCAAAAAAGAAAAAAAGAAATCTTATTAATCCAGTTGATGATCATTTTCATTCATAATAACGTAAACACATTTCAACTGATTTGACATCGACAACCCAGCTACAGACGCAAATTAAATGTATTCTGTACTTGTTGACTATAACTTTAGGAAAGTTGAAGTTAAAGGAGCTGTAAACAACCCTAACTGCGGTATTGGATGTGTATATCGAGCATGTCTTCAGTATTTCCGGATGTGAGAGCAATATTAGACACCGTGACTGAATTTCACTACTCTAATCTAATGTCGAAAGAGTTGCTTACTCTCTTAGAAAAAAGAGGAAGTAAAAGGAAAATAAACTGTGTTTATGTCGTACCATGTTAATGATTTACCATTGTTGTGATGCAATGAGTACATTTTGATGGAAAGTGCAAATTTCCCCACTGCGGGACTAATAAAGGAATATCTCATCTTATTTTATCTTATCTTAAATCTGACCTTGAGGTTAAATAACCCGTTTCCAGAGGTCACGAATGAATGTCTGTGCTCAAAATAGCATTTCTTTTTGCACATATGTTGAGAAAAGATCAAGCATCTAAAACATCTTCAGTAATTGTTGAATTTTAGACAGTTATGTGAAGAAGAAGAAGAAGAAGAAGAAGAAGAAGAAGAAGAAGAAGAAGAAGAAGAAGAAGAAGAAGAAGAAAAAGAAGAAGAAAGGTACTTTATTAATCTCAGAGGGGAAATCATTTTTTTCACTCTGTTATATTTTACATATTACATAGTACACAGAAGCCCGAAATACACACACATGCACAAACAGGACCTACATGCATTAATGGAGAGATGTCAGAGCCCCTGACAAGCGCCCCGAGCAGTTGGGGGTGTGGTGCCTTGCTCAAGGCACCAAGAGGCAAACTGGCATCTCTCCAGCGACCAGTTCACAATCAGTACTTGGTCCATGCGGGGACTTGAACCAGCGACCCTCCGGTTTCCAAGTCCCTATAGACTGAGCTACTGCTGCCCCCAGAATACTTTGACAGAAAATGTTTTCTTAATCATGTTTCCTGAACATGGTCCTTTCTTATTAGGAAAACTGTTTATCTCACTTATCATGCACAAAACACATGTTGTGTATTTATATTTGCCTGTGATTGTGTATTTTCAAAACCAATTAGACCAGGATTGTTTATTTAGTGAACGCTGCAGGAAGGAGACTCACTTTTTAAAAGGAAAAACGACGTACCGCATGTTTCACTATTAGTCAGCGTGACTTCCTTTTTCAGTCAAACAGAAAGGATGAAGGATGTCAGCGAGACGAGACAGTGACTAGACCGTGACATGCAGAGGATGTCAAAACTCCTTATCAGATCTATTAGCGCTGTGCGGGGGTTCATTTTTTCTCTGTCTGGCAGCCTGTCACTTTCTCTGTTTGAGGTGAAAAATTTCCGCTTACCTTCAGACGTCTGGAAATACTTGGGATGAGGAGAAACACAAACAGAGAAGGAATGTTAGCCAAAATTACAAGGAAAGATTTGTGTTGGCAGAGCACCAAGATGCAGATAAAGTTCTGTTCAACACCAACCAAAGTTGTTTTCAACAACTGGGAGTGTCTAATAATTACAGTAAACTACAAAGTCTTGATGGAATATCACATTTAAGGAAACTTTGGTTTCCCAGGAACAGAACGTGATACAGCCAAAACAATCCTTTAGGCATGTAAGGAGAGATGTGGAGGAGGGAAATGAGAAGGTCAAAATGGCAAAAACTACATTCTTACCTTTGATACTTGTACACATCCACAGCAACGGTCATGACGTAGAGGGCTATCACCAGTCCACATATAATGTAGGGGATAAGCACAACACACTCTCTGCTGCCTGACAAACAGGATTCAAACACAACAGAACAACAGACAACAGATTAAGAGTCAGAAAATGAATAAGACAACTCTTATCAGTGAGGCTGTCCTTTTTTTTGGGCACGTTTCTGAGTGGCTCGCTAAAGGTTCAATGAATTTGTACATAAACTTGATAACACAAATTAATTCTGTAATGTTTATTATCATTATTATTATTATTATTATTATTCAGGAGAATTAATTGCCTTTTTTAGAGGCTTTAGGTGCTCAAAAACTGAATGGATGTGTGAATTTGTTGAATGTGACAAAATGGCTCGAAAGCGCCCCCTGCAAAATTTCTAAAATTGAGCCCTTCATTGTGGTTTCACCTGAGGCCTGTACTACAAAGCAGGATTTGGTGTTAGCGAGGTAACTTCAGGGTTAACTCTTCAGGGTTTTCCGTCCTATGAAGGTGGATCGCTTTTTACCAGGGTAGATCGCCATGGTAACTGATGCTGAGCAGCTAACCTGCTCCGGAGCAGGTTATGTTCCAGATAAGAGATCAACTTGTATTAAAGCACTGTCTACTAACCAATCAGAGCTCAATGCTGTGATTGTATGACAATATTACACAAATACGAAGAAATTTAAGTCATAATCCAGGCTAAAAACAACACAGTTTAAACTGACGAATGCAGGAAGGACCGATGGATTTATGTTGTGGGTGTTTACCGCTTTGAATTATATTTTTATACTATTTTTTTTACTTGGTCTTGAGTCCGTTTCACACCGCTACACAGGGGGACGCAGCTGAAAGAAGGTTCAAATAGTTATACACGAGATGAAACCCATTCATCTATAATATTTCTTATAGCTATTTAGACCTAGACGACTATGTCCGACTTTTGAGTGTTGAATGTCTGTTGATTTACGCCTTTTACACCCTCTAGGTCCTTTATGTCTTT
This sequence comes from Sebastiscus albofasciatus, assembly GCA_916701655.1. Classification (NCBI taxonomy): domain Eukaryota; kingdom Metazoa; phylum Chordata; class Actinopteri; order Perciformes; family Sebastidae; genus Sebastiscus; species Sebastiscus albofasciatus. The sequence continues at coordinate 302,536 of CAKAOI010051769.1, forward strand.
TGCCAGCTGTCCTTCCTGCATTTGGAAGCTTCAACTGTGTTACTTTTAGTCTGGTTTAAGTGTTTAACTTCTTCATATTTGTCTAATATAGTTTACTCTTCCTTTGTGCCGCTCTGCCTGTCTGTCTGCAAGTCTGTAGACTTGTCCATGTCTGTGATTGGTCAGATGCTGCAAACACCTCCCCGTTCGTGTGAACGCGCTCACAGCCAGACTGAGAAACCCTGGGTCGATTTACCGAGTTGATAACCAGCTTCGTAGGACCGTTTTGCGAGACTGCGTTTGTTAGGGCTAGTTAAGCCAGATACCCTGTGTATGTTGAACTGGCTTCGTAGTACAGGCCTCAGGTGTATGTAGGTGTATGTAACATGCTGAGAAGTACAAAAAAGCCACTTGGAGGTATGCCGTAAACCCAACAGGAAGTCAGCCATTTTGACTTAACTGTGTAATTTTATGAGGATTTTGGCCATTTCCAGGCTGTGTACTTTAACAAACTCTTCCTAGCCATACATACATACATATTTGCGCTCAAGGACATACAATAATACTACTACTAATAATAATGATAATAATAATAATTATAAGATCAATAGGTCCTCGGATCGACGTTGACTAATCAAAGTTGCAAGCAGTGATGAACAGGCCCTCGCGAATTTATGTTGTTATCGCATGGTGGACACAGGAAGAGGTTACACAATTTTCAATAGGTCAGTTCCGCAGCATGCATTGCATGCAGGACATAATGTGTAACTCATGCCTGCAGTGTCTGATAGTCACAGATATGTACAGCTGCGTCGACCGGCGTCCCGTGTCCCGCACCGACGTGCAAGGAAGGTGCGAGGGCCCGTTGATCGCTACTTGCAGCTTTAATATTGGTTTACGTTACTCTAAGTTTACCTGTAGTGTTGTTGACCTCCAGAGACACAGGCCTTGATGTCTGGGTGCCCATCTGGGCTTCAGCTTCACACAGATACACCCCACTGTCATTGTGACTGACCTGCAGGACCAGCACTTCTCCTTCACCCTTCTTAGTCCACTGTTATGAGGAGAGAGGTGATAAATGTTCCAGTTAAAAGCTAAAATGAGGCCAATTTTTAGGGTAAAAAAACACAAAAAAGTCTCTGTGATGGTTTGGTACATACTGTACATGAGTTTGTCCAACAGGAGAAGAAGTTTGATGTTTACCAATGACATGATTGATGAGAATTAGTCTGTCTGTTTCTGAAAGTTCGTTTTTTTTTTCATATTTTTGTGAGAATCTGGTTTACTACACACTGAATAGGATGTGCTTAAATTCGATCAGAGTATAAGAGTACTCTTATAGTATGTTTAGCCAGTTTCCAATAAGAAATCTAACTCGGGGTCCTTCCTAAACACCATATGGCCAAATGCATGTGGACACTTCAACATTACACTCATGTGTGATTGTTGAACATGGAATTCCAAAGACATTAACATTAATCAGCTGCTAATGCTGATTTTTGAACATCGCTGAATATTTGGCAATAAAGTCTGGCTCGAAGTTTTCGAATTTTCATTCATCATTGCATGCTGCAGCATTAAGACCCCCCTTTGACAAACAGCTACGCTAAAAATACACAGTAGTATCTGAAGAGCATTGTCCACATACTTTTGGCCACATACAGTAGGTGAGATAAATATGTTCCTGAAAGATCATACACATAAACAAAGTAAGTAATAAATCAATAAATAAAAACCGAATAGATTATCTGTTACCGTTCCACTGTCAGCTCTGTACCAGGTGTAGCGGCTCACAGGGGGGTTAGCATCACTCCAACATGTAAACATCACAGAGCGGCCCTCTGAAACAGGAGCAGAAGTGCTGAGCGTTGCCACAGTGACTCTGGGAGCATCTGTTGGGAAACACACAGTGATATCTGGTGTTAAAATGATAGGCAACCTTTTGCTGCTCAATCCAGTTGTGGAAAGTACATTTACTCAAGTACTCTACTTCTAATTTTGAGGTAAACTGTATTTTACTTGAGTATTTCCATTTTCTGCTACTTTATTAATACTCCACTACATTTCAGAGGAAAATATTGTACTTTTTACTGCACTAAATTTATTTGATAATGTGCAAATTCAGATTAATAATAAAAATATGCAAGCAACAAATACATTATGAATTATCAACCTGATCTCATGGGAAGGCGTATACATAGCACAACATTTTAAAGGTCCCATATCGTTCTTATTTTCAGGTTCATACTTGTATTTTGTGTTTCTACTAGAACATGTTTACATGCTGTAATGTTCAAAAAACACATTAATTTCTCATATAGTCTGTCTGAATATACCTGTATTTACACTCCGTCTGAAATGCTCCGCTCCTCTGTTGCTAGGCAACAATTTGGGTCCATGTTTACTTCCTGTCAGCTGATGTTATTTACATACACTGCAACAGAAAATAAACTGGGACACATTTAGAATGTTTACGTTTAAAACCGTGTAATGGTCTAAATATTGTATATTTGTGACATCACAAATGGACAGAAATCCTAACGGCTTGTTTCTGAATACGGGCTGTGTGTATTTTTCCGTATATTGAGCGTTTTGATAGTTAAACAGTATTTATATAGCACACAAACCTGCTTTATAATACAAAGGACATAAAAATTGTACTTTTTACAATATGGGACCTTTAAGGACATTCCACATGCCCTGATAACACATTTTAGGCTTTTTGCGTGTCATTTAACACAATGTTGATACCATGAGATGATCGCGGTCATGATTAAGCAACAAAACCTCACATACGAAGTGATTTTGTTCTGACCATTATGAAAAAAATTTCTATGTGCGCGAATCAATACATTCAATTTTGTGACCATTTCACGAACTGCTGTGCGACTGGGCTGACCCGTCCACCTCCCCTCCCTCCCTCCCACAATGAGCAGTCTTTCTCACTTTTTATTCTATGTCACTAGCTCAGAGCGTACCATGTTCACGTGGATGCGTTTACATTGCAGTCAGTACGGACCGCTTGCCATGAAATGACATGCCACAAGCAAGAATGGTGTTGTGATTGCATGCAAAATGACTTACAAAACATGTCAATCATACGCCATTTGGTGAGACTGGGATGTATAAAGTAATTAATGTTAGCTCCTCTTTTACCAGCTGCAGCATTAAAGTGATGAACAAATTAATACATCAATAATTATGATCCAATTATCCCACTGACGTGACTGAATTTAACATCTCTGTCGACGTCCGAAGACGTCCACTGAGGAGCCAGAATGAAAATTTTTGCGACTATTTTTTTAAATGTATTTTTTAACGTTCAGCTATTGATGTCAACCTGAGTTGCACATCTACAGATGTCCAAAAGGGGTCCTGGTCAGACGTCTAGATATTGAACCCATTTTGCACTCCACAGACGTTCGAAAAGGCCCGTAACCAGATGTTCAAATATTGAACCCAACTTGCACGTCGACCAGACGCACAAAAGCGGGTCTGGACTGACGGACGTTACACAGACATGATCTAAACGTCTTTCTGACGTCACATGTTTGCTGGGATATAATATACATTGTTCTCAAATGGATCATTCTGCATAATGAGTACTTTTACTTTATGTATATTTCGATGTTAATGCATGACTTTTACTTGGAACAGAGTATTTCTACGAGTAAAAGATCTGAGTACCTCTTCTTGCACTATCACAAACACAGTCCTACTGTCTGCAGTACAGTAACAAAGGCACCTTGTGTCGTGCTTGCAGCCATACGTTGGACTTCAGCGGTTGGTTACATCCGTCAACACCAAGTTAAGACAAGTTCAGCTCTTCAAACACTGACTGGTTAAAGGAAAACTTCCGTCTGTGCCAAAAAAAATCCCCTTCACTTCACGAGAGACAAGAAGTCATGTCGAAACAAGTCGACTGTATTCCCAAACTACGTTGTATACTGTCTAACACATTCATCAACTTAATGGGCAATAAATGTCAGTGCCTTCTTCATAATGAAGGAGGCAGGAAGGAAGGAAGGAAGGGAAGACGGACTTGTCAAATGTGTCAGTGAAGGACGCAATCCATCATCAATATCTGGGTATTAGTATAGAAAACAACCAAATTCTCAGGAAATGTTTCCAAAACTTTTTGGAGTTGTGTGTTAAATCAAAGCAACGTCTATTTGTGCCCCCTTGTCATATTTATACTTCTCCGTCGTGGTATTGCTATTTAAACTTAAAGGTCCCATATCGTGCTCATTTTCAGGTTCATACTTGTATTTGGTGTTTCTACTAGAACATGTTTACATGCTTTAATGTTAAAAAAGAACTTTATTTTCCTCATACTGTCTGCCTGAATATACCTGTATTTACCCTCTGTCTGAAACGCTCCGTTTTAGTGCATTTCAACGGAATTGCGTTGCTAGGCAACAGTTTGGGTCCATGTTTACTTCCCGTCAGCTGATGTTATTTACATACACTGCAACAGGAAATGAACTGGGACACATTTAGAATGTTTATGTTTAAAACCGTGTAATGGTCTAAATATTGTATATTTGTGACACAAATGGACAGAAATCCTAACGGCTTGTTTCAAACGCACAATTTCTGAATACGGGCTGTGTGTATTTCTCTGTATATTGAGCGTTTTGATAGTTAACTGTATTTATAAAGCACTTAAACCTGCTTTATAATATAAAATACATACAAATCTCACTTTTTACAATATGGGACCTTTAAATACAGTACTTGAGTAAATTAGTTGCTTTCCACCAGAGATTTCTCTTGTGACCGCTTTGGTTCCTCAGCTCTGGGTTAGAAATTACTAGCATCATAATGTACACAGCTTCTGAATTTTAATTTCTTTGATTTTCATTTATTTTGTCTTTCTTTTATCTTTTTTCTACACTTCAGTCCGTCTCTTCTGCTGCTGTAACAGTTGTATTTCCTCCGATGGATCAGTAAAATCAGTTCTTGTGTTGTTACTGTTTATCATCTACATGGAGATGTCGTTAGCTCAAATTATAAAATGAATTGTAAGTGATGGAGAGAAACTTTTCAGAAGTTTTTGAACTCTCTCCTCTTCTTTTACTTTCACTCTTGACGACTGTTTAAATTAGCTATTGTAGTCGATTTAACAGATTTAGATATCAGGGCTTTTATTTTCACTGGAGTAAACTACCATGTACTTCTACTTCACTGTGGTACTCTGTCCACCTCTGCATGGTTTCCTATAAATTCAAACAAACACTGAGTGTCTCACAGAGGATGTTGAGTCTCTGAGTCGTAGTAGACGGCTGGCTGCTGCCACCTTTAGTCAGCGGGTAGGAGACAGAACAGGAGACGCTCTGGTTGTGATGGTCGGCTGAAGCGGTGAAGGTCAGCGTGGAGGTCATGATTGTCTGTCGATTCTCACTCTGCTTTTGCAAAAAAAGAGAGGAAAACACCTACATTACTGAAGTGTTTATGAAATAAAACATGGTGTATAGACTTTTTGACTGAATCTACTGCAGAGTCATTTTTTTGGGAATGAATGCCGATTGTAACCTTTCCCACTGAGGACAAACGTTAATGGGTGTTAGTGGGTTTTTTTGTCCAGTGGGAAAGGGACAGTAGTGATCCATCACCTGCTGCAATTGTGTCTGCTCCTGCCTGGCGTTGTCTCGGGGGAGCCAGGTGATGGAGGGGGGCAGGATGGAGCAGGGCACTGGGACTGAACACTGCAGCCTCACCTGGGTTCCCTCTGACACCGGACTCTCAGAGGTCAGCTGGGGAGGAGGCATCTCTGTCGAGGAGTTAGAGCAGTTACAGTTAGAGAAAAATATCATTTGGATTCATGTTTCTGTTCCACCTGATGGATGTAAGTCCAAAATTCACTCTTCTTTTAACTCCGTTTTTGGTCTCCACCAACTCCTGAGGGAAATATCTGTCTCTTTAGCTGCTAAATGTTCCACTATGTTCACCAGATGATGCTGAGGGTAGTGTACAGATTGTTTTTTTAGAGTTTTTTCACTGAAAAGTGAAGCAGAACAGTAAAGTTGCGGGCCAGAAAACCAAAACAACGAGCTGGAAGAAGCCTTCTGAAGCTGAGAGGAGCTGCAGAGTCTAACTCTTTTTGGATTTGCCACTATGACCGTCTGCTTTAGTTTAACACAGGGCAGAAAAATAACTCGGACATCTAGTTGTGCTTTTGCGAGCTGCGAGTAGCGAACTTGGTTTCAATCATCATCATAATAAAACATTATCACTCTACAATATCTACACTATTTTAAACTCCGTGCTGACTTTTTAAAGTTTGCCTCATTTTGTCACTTTGTCAGATCAGATGATTCAAACATGATTCATTTGTATTTTTTTTTCCCTCATCTTTTTTTCTCCTCATCAATTTTCATTTTCAACAGACTTTCCTGCCACCAAACAGTAAGTCCAAGATTTAGTGATTCATAACTTATGGTTAACTTTGTAGTTGTGCACTTGAATTTGAAACAGAAGGACCACAAGTCACCATTTCCAACCGCCTCTGATGACTTCCCATACCTGGTCGGATGTCAATGTTGACTCCTTCAGGGAAAGTGAACTTGACGTGGTTTGAACATTCGAGCCTGAAGAAGTACACGTCGCTGTAATTCTTTGGGAAGCTGTTGAACATTGTAGTGCAGATTTTCTTTGTTAAGTCGCCGACTATTTTCCCCTAAAAGTACAAATCAGAAGTTTAGTTACCAAATGTGTCAGGCTCAATTGTAAAGTTGACGTGGTTGATCAGGATGCTCGTTTCCTGTTTTTTAACCAGTTAACAGTTTGCAAACAATTACACTAAATTGTCAAAATGTGACTGTCACTGCTTGTCAAACTCACCGTTATCTTACAAAATGTATATCTGGTTATTCTATACACATAGCTATACTTTAAAGGAATAGGTGAGCCTTTTTTCTTACCCAGAGTTAGATGAGAAGATTGATACCATTCATGTGAAGTACGGAGTCAGGATGTGGTTAGCCTAGCTTAGCATAAAGACTGGGAGCAGGGGGAAACAGCTAGCCTGGCTAAAATACACCTCACAACACCTCTAAAGCTCACTAATTAACCAACCTGATCTCAAGGGTTAAGTGTATAAATAGCACGACATTTTAAGGACATTCCGTTTGTCATGATAACGCATTCTAGGCTTTCCACGTGTCGTTACCATGAAACAGCCGCAGTTATTCTGAGGCAATAAAACCACTTAGTTAGGATTGGGAAAAACATCATGGTCCAGCTTAAAATAAGTATGTAAATTAAATGAAATACGTACATAAGCAACGTAAAAGAAGTATGGAAAACACATCACAAACATCACTAACGTAACTTTAAAATAACTCAACAACACTTTAGTCCACAAACTCCGAAAGTCCTGTGTTTGTTGGACCCATCCACCTCGCCTCCCGCACACCAAGCAGTCTTTCACACTTTTTATTCTACGTCACTAGCTCTGAGCGTAGCGTATTTACGCTGATGCGTTTACATTGCAGTCAGTACAGACTACATGGCGTGAAATGACACGCCAAAAGCAAGAACAGCTTTAACGTGTACGATCAAGTAGCTCGAGTGTTGCTTCACAGGTGAGAGACCTACTTGTACGGTGTTAGAGATAGGACTCCGTTCAGTGAAGATGACAGGACCGTGCATTTTTCCTTTCCTCCAGACACCACCATCTGAGCAGTTGACGATGTTTGCTTCCTCATTGTCGGGGAGCTCAAAACGACATGGGACTGTGACACAGGAGTCACTCATGCCCATGATGCTTTGGGGCAGCGTCACACCCCAGGTTTTACAAAAGACACCTGGAGAGGCAAAATGCAAGTCTTTAAAATGCAGAGGCGATGAAGCAACGGCACATACTCAATCTCTGTGCTTCCATTCAACTTCATTCTAATAATTCACTCTCACAGACTAAAAAGAACATTTTGATTTGACTGAAAAAAATCCCCAAAACAAATACAATCTAAACTTTCACCTTTTGAAATATCCTTTATGTGTGCAATCAGGGAAATACTGACCTTGCATCAGAGCGATGAGCAAAGTGACAACCGTCAGACCAACGCCCATCTCAGCTGGACGAGAAGAAGAGTTTAAATCCAAGATGAGCTACTGAACATTAAACAAAACCAAAGAAAAGGGAGAAAAAAAGGGACAAATTGCATCATTATGTACTGAAAGAAAATGATTTCTGCAATGATGCAAAAAAAAAAAGAAATCACAATTAATTTACTCTGACAATGATTGAAAGTGAAATACATTCTGAGAAGAACATCGAATTGAACATATTACATTTTGTGGATGCTGTGATTTAATGTAACTTCTAATAAGAACACGTAAAAATAAATAATTGAACCTTTAACTCTACCTATTACATACAGTCAATGCAAACTTCAAGATGTTAAAAATAAAACTTATACAGAGATAAATTGCCACTAATTTCCCCCCAGAAACGTCCTTTTGCTGTTGTTTTCAAAGCACAATATTTGAGTTAATCAACAGACATTAAAGTTTAGTAGTAAAGAATTATTAAAGCTAAACAACAAGTCATTTAGGAAAATCATAACTTTCACACATATTCATATCCTTCATGTTTACCTGTCAAAAGATGATGAGCAGTTCATCCAGAGCAGAGTTCAGTGTGTTTGTGTTTGTGAAGTGAAAGAGGAATGAACATTTAAAAAAAGGAAGTTAGGAATTTTACTGAGGATGTTTCAAAACACGCTTTGAAATCAAGACTAAGAGTCGACTTTACCAAAGCAGTGCTTTGAGTTAAATGCTAACACCACAATGACAATGCTGGCATGTTTAATGTTTACTATGTTCACCAGCGTGTGTTCATTTAGCAGGTTAGCATGCTAATATTTGCCAACTAAACACATAGTATAACGGAGGATAATGTGAATGTCAGATCCTTTTGGTGGGCAAAATTGACCAAAAGCTGAATCCCATTATCTCCATTGTTTTGGGCTGGATGCTGAAATCTTGGAGACAGAATCAAATCTCTCTACAGGACTAGATACCACTTAAAGTGAGTATCTAAACAATTATGTTTTTAATAGATTGGGGCATCTGATCCCTTACATTTAATCAAACCTGATCAGGGCTGGCTCTAGCCCTTCTGGTGCCCTTAACCAAAATTTGAATTTGGAGACCCTATCCCCCGCTCTAGCTATAGCGTTCTAGGGTTCAACCCCCCAGAACCCTAAACCGCACCACACATCAGAAATCACAATGGTTTTAAGACAAAAATTAAGATTTTTATTTTCATAAATAAAATAACTGTATTTATTACAATATAAATAAACAATTGGTCCCTGATATTGGTGGCTTATAAGTTTTTAGTTTTCTTTTTACTACAATTTACACTTTTATTAACAATTTTAAAAAAAAGTGTGAGAAAGACAGTTAAAGGGGTGAAAAGTGTATGTCTTTATTTATTTATTTGTTCATTTGTTACCTCAATTCAGAAAATGAGGAGGGGCGCCCACCGCAAGGTGCAGCCCTATAGACAACCGCCCTATAGGCAACCGCCTATATGACCTATGCCAGGGGTCAGCAACCTGCAGCTCCAGAGCCACATGCGGCTCCTCTCCAGTGGCTCCCCGTGGATTTTTAAAAATGGAAATGAATAACTGTTTTGTGTTTACATATTCATTTTAATTTTTTTATCATTGTTGTAGGTCTATGGTACGACGGTACGACGGAGTATAAGGGCCACATTGCGGAAAAAAAAATAAATCTGAGATTTCGAGAATAAAGTCGTAATATTACGAGAAAAAGCAGTTGTAATATTACGACTAGTATTACTACTAGTATTCGTAGTATTATAAAAAAATAAACTCATAGTATTATAAACTACGTTATGACTTTATTCTCGTAATATTACGACTTTTTTCGCGTAAAGTTATGACTTTATTTTCGTAATATCAAGACTTTTTTTCTCGTAAAGTTCTGACTTTATTCTCGTAATATTACGACTTTTTCATGTAATATTATGACTTTATTCTCGAAATCTCAGATTTGTTTTCCCTCAATGTGGCCCTAATACTCCGTAGTACATTTGCACTTTGGCCCTCACTCCATTAGACTTATATACTAAACACTTAGACTATAAGCTGTGTTACCTTCATCACAATGATCAAATGTTTTGTGGCTCCAGACAGATTTTTCTTTTTCTTTTTTGCCTAAAATGTCTCTTTTGGTAGTAGAGGTTGCTGACCCTGACCTACTGCCTTAGGCCGGCCCTGAACCTGATGTAGAGAAGCACACTGTTTTTCTGAAATATTCAGCAAGGCTTCAAAATCTGCATGTGAATCACAATAAAAACAACTTCACTTTCTGACACCAGAGGGCAGCACCAGCAAGAAAATCAGATGTTTGCACACATGTGTTTGAGCCACCAGGGTGTAGCATTAAGAGACATATTATTGACTACAGTTGGAAATCTATAGTTTTTGTGTGCACATATCCAACAATAACCAAATGTCTGCACTTAAATACTTGTGAGGGCTATCAATGACATAATGCATTCCTTTGTCCCAAACACTAAACCTCACACCAACCTTTACTATAACCTTAATCTAAACTGTAATCTAACCTTAATCCTAAAAAACAGCCTACTGAAGAAACGACAAAATGTCCTCACTCTAACTCTAATTGGTCCTTACAAAGATAGTAAGAGCACACATAGGTGAAAATAACATGTTTAATGCATGCAAGAAACTGCATGTGATTATCATAAAGTGTCTGTAAAGGGGAGACTCGTGGGTACCCATAGAATCCATTTTAATTCACATATCTGGAGGTCAGAGGTCAAGGTAGGGCTGGGCGATATGGCCTTAAAATAATATCGCAATATTTCTAGGTTATATCGCAATACATGATATATATCGCGATATTTCAAATATCCTCTAAGCACTTCAGAAATGCTCAATTTAACCCTTTGATTCATACAATCACACCAATATGATAATTCTTGTAGTCCCTGCAGCATGTGTCTGCATTCAAAACCTTCTTGTTTATATTCATTAGTGGTTTCTTTTGGAACAATTTTAATCTTTCATACAAAAAGGGGGAAATCACAAGTTAACTTTTGTACATTTTAAAGTTAAATGCATCAATCTGGTGCACTTTGAAAGCAAAATTAAGAGACTAGATCTTCTACTCTTGTAAACAATTTTGTGCTCTAGCAGTGGTGGACTGTAGACTACTCAAGTACTGTACTATAGTACGGAGCAGGGACCGCCCCTCCCTGCAGCGAGAGAGGGAATAGCGAGCCCCTCAGCAGCCTCGCGGAGTCACAAGCCACTCCCCCCCACCGGCCCCGGGCCTTACCGGGCCGAACTGGAGCAGTGTGCGAACTGTCGCGGAGGAAATGCGCCCGGTGAGGGCTTAAAAACATTACATGACAATTTGTATTCGATGTTTGCGATATAGTCATTTTATATACCGTGCGAGGGAAAAGCCGCGATACATCGACTATATTCGATATATCGCCCACCCCTAGGTCAAGGGACTCATTTGAAAATGGCCATGACAGTTTTTCCTCGCCAAAATTTAGCCCAACTTTGGAGCGTTATTTAGCCTCCTTCCCCATCTGTACCTTCACTCCAACTCTAACACTGAACCCGCCTCTGAAAGACAGTAAAGTAGGTCAGGATCACACGCGGGTGGATTAATGACCTACTTAAGGATGCAGTAACTTTTGTTTTTGTTTCCTGGAGCTAAATATAGAAACTGGCTGGACTTGGCATTGTACAGTGCAGGCTTATTTATTTCATAATTTATTATTCATCAAAAGGAAAATCCTTGAATTTATCTGCATTTATGTAGAATAATACAAAAATCCAGTTTGAAAATACTATTTAGAGCTCTGTACACTTTCACTTTTACCATTTATTTGTATAGTTTTATTATTATTATTATTATTAGTTCAGCATTGCATCGGCAGCTCAGCTGCTCTTTTTGTGGTTTCTTTCTTCTTTTTTCTTCTTCTTTAACTTTCTATTACTGGAAACCACCTGTGACCTTGTTTACCGTCAACAGCTATGAACAGTTTATGATGTGTGGGAACCTAAATTGAGGTTACAATCACTTCTACTTTTTGGAAGGGGTTTCTTTGTTTGTGGAAATCGTAAAAAAAACCTAAAACAGTGAGAATGAATCTTGTAAAAAAAGTCCACGATGGATCGTTTTGTTTTCCTTGTGGAATAATGAAGATTATCTAAAGTTATCTGTTGTAATAACACAAGGGTCATTGGCCCGGTTTAGATGATACTGATTGGCCGAGGAGACTCGAGGGGAATTTAATGACTGTCAGATGAACACAAGACGGTCATCTACTCTGTCTGTTTATGCATGTGTGTGCGTGTGTGTGTTAAATACAAGGCAAAGTATGTGAGAAAAAGAGAAGCTTTCAGACAGGAAGACGCAGCCAGACACACATGACATAAAACTAGAGAGAGAGAAAGAGGAAGGGTCTATACGTGAGTGTGTGTGTGTGTGTGTGTGTGTGTGTGTGTGTGTGTGTGAGAGAGAGAGAGAGTGTGTGTGTGTGTGAGAGAGAGAGAGAGACACCCACACAAACATGTCCAGCTTTGGGCAATAAAACCACTTGAAGTAACAGTGATACAGGGGAACTTCACTCACAAACACAGCTGACCACTGAGACTGAAGCAGCTGACCTCATCGCTGCGATATCAGTTAAACATCTGCAGGTAAGAAATCAGGACACAGATGAGCTTCATATTTATCTCACAACAACATTTCCTTCTTATGCTGATAAAAAATTGATTGTAAACACAATCTGAGTGAGACAGGGTTCATGTTTTTGTCCTTTACGAATCCGGCAAGTCATGCTTGACTCCTCAGCTGGGAACATTGTTGACTTTCCATCCTGTTAATGATGATGATGCAGCCCGGAAACAATAAGCAGGTTATACAATATCGTGTGGCAGAGGATTGGTGTAATTACAGCGACGCTGGCATTGTTTTCACCTTGTGAGTCTTTATGTCTGAGTCATCTCGGTAAAATGTGGTCCTGCAGACACCCACGGCAGCAGGAACTACCGCAGAAGAGATTTGGAGGACTATGCCAGTTGTTTTCTGTGGAAAGATTTTGCCACTGATAGCGTCACAACCTGCGCAAGATGCAGTCACATAACTTTACAGGTGTGTAGTTGAGATCAAAATGAAGGTCGAGTTCGAAAGATGGGTGTGGTCCAAGAAAGACTGAAAGTAGGGGGGGGTAGGCCCTGTGTAGTGTACGCCCCCTCCTCCCCCCATTTTGGTGTTGCGGCTGGTGTGATCAAGCCCCCAGGAAGTGCTCCGGTTGTCGATCCTGACTTTCGTAGTGACCAAACAGCGGTACCAAAACTTCCGTGTCATTCACGTGATGCATTGGGCCCAAAAATACTTTTTCCCATAGACTTACATTGGGAAAGAGCCGTCTGTAACTCAGTGGATACATGTGAATCAACTCCCCAGTACGAACACTCTAATAGTCCTTATTTAAAAAAAACAGTTTTTAAAGTTGTAAAATGCACTAATAGCCGAATCCAGAGTTATTTCCCTTCCTCCGTTCATGTGAGTAAGACCCAGACCGAGGCTGGAGCGTCAAGCCGTGATGACGGCGTGACGTTAGGACCACGTGACCGAGTCATGTGACCGAGCGGACGCTACTCTGCCAAGATCTGGGTACTTTTCCAGACGAAAGTCGAGCCATTTTGGCTTCATGCGGCACTGAGCAACTCTCATAGAAATGACTGGTACCCCGCCTCCAACACTGTATCCAGTTCTCTTAATACATCCGTGGGTGTGATCCCATCACAAGAGGTCTCTGGTTTTGACTAGTATGTTCAGCTAAACCGATTAACTCCTAACAGTAATCAATTAACAGTAATCAGAGCGTAGCTATCAAGATAACAATGTACAATAGATATAGTAGAACGTAGCTAGCTTACCTCCAATTCTCTCTGCAAAATGGACGAGCCATACTGTCCACGTCTTCCTCGCCACCTGCGAGTCCATATACTCCGCCACCTCTTTTTTTTTGAAGTTTCATCAGACATGATGGCAGAGATGATCAAGGCAGCACGTTTCTGCCTTCTACCCATACAGACCTCTGCTAGCAAATAAACTTTACCTGCCTCGGAGCTTTCAAACCAATCTTTATTGACAACCGTCAACAGCCGGAACGGCCCGCAGCAGCCGACGGGCCGTGTATTTTTTCTTCTATTTTACACATACAGTGTGAGCACTCAGGTTGTGGCTGATGATCGGACTGTACAGTGTGAGCACATAAATCGTGAACTTTGGCATTACATCGCAAGCGATCTACTTGTACAGTAGGAGTAGGAGTTACACAACAACATTTCTAAAATTGTACAGTGTATGCCCAGCTTAACGTATATTGAGACTGAGCCACCACTTTATACGGCAAATTCACACCAGGCAGCAGAGGAAGTGCGGCTCGCCACCATAATTAAATTTTTCTGCAGCCGGGTGGCGTGTTCATGTGTTTCAGATGGGAAGAAATTCTTTGTAACATAGATCAACATGTCACAGGAGTCACAGGATCTGTTTACTGATTGGCTGTGGGTACTTTCTGGCCAACCCAATCGCCAGAAGAAATGTTGGCATTGGACGTTTCTGCAAACCGCGGATATGTTGAATGGCGACTTTTCCGAACCAAAAATACCTTTCATAAATACGCTTCATATCAGCCTCGTATCACTCTTGCAGAAACGCAATGCCACGTGGTTAACATTGTGAAAAGATCGGTTAGGTTTAGGCAACAAAACTACTTGGTTATGGTTAGAAAAAAGATCAAGGTTTGTGTTCAAATAATAATGTAAAAACATTCCAACGTAACGTCGTAACAACGCAACAAAACCACTATAGTTAGGTTTAGGAAAGAACAACCTGGTTGGGCTTAAAACTACTGCATTTGTACAGTGAAAATTACACTAAACGTTGTGAACACGGGACACGAACAAACAGCTGACTGTAACGGGATGCACGGGACATGAACAGTGGTCTCATGAAAGCCCTGTGTTTGTTGGACCCGCCCACTCAGTGTGTCTCAGTTATTTGCTCTGACCAAATGCGTAAACGGTGACATTCAACGTATTGTGGTTTGCTGAAATATACAGGCGCAGAATCAAACAGCCGCAGCTCGCTGAGCTCCGGTAGCTTTTCATAGGCATTGCATGGCAGCTCACCGCAGGCCGCAATTCGCCGCTGCTGTGGTGTGAATTCACTTGAAAGGGACAATGCACAACATGGAAAATAATGAATAGATTTAGTTTTTAACGATTTTTAATTTAGCTAAAAAGATCAGGGTCAGGTCAAGTAGATGCTGGAAAAAATAATTTCAAATATTTGTGATCTACAAGCTTAATGTGTTTTTCTTTATTAGAACATGGCTGAGAAAATAGAAAGTTATTCCCTTCTCAGATTGTTTGATTTTAGTCGTTTTCAGTGGCCTGAAACGGTCGAACTCTTTCTGCCTTTCAGAAAAGAAAAAAAAAAAAAATCAAAGAAAAAAGTCGGACAAAATAAACCTAACTTTGTGTTTTTGCTCTTCTTTTTTCTGTTATTATCTATCTCTGATTAATCTTGTGAGCCCTTTAGGGGGTCCTGACCCTCAGGTTGGGAACCAGATTATGGGAAACAGAAAGCATCAGTTAGATTTTGAGTTTATGGGTCGAGTCTGGTGAATTGTATGTCAAAAGTCATAGTTGTTGGTTACATGTAACTGTTTCAAAAGCGTTTAGATGACTATATTTTTGACATGTCAGGAGTTGCTTTATAATAAGTTATGTAACCTAGACCTCTAAAAAAACATTCACTTTTCAACCAAATCTCACCCAGTTTTAACTTAATAGATGCCTTAATGTTTTCTGACCTGCAAATCACAATCAATTGGTGCTTACTGTGAAACCGAAAACAGTTAAAGTCACTAATTACAAGAAACAGCTGGTTTCCGTGTTCAAACATCGGAAGAGTGGGACTTTTTCTTTTGCCCAAGCTGTGAGCAATCTGTGGCTTTCTTGGATGTGAAAAAGTTTAAATGGGTCAAAACAGGAAGTCTGTATTGAGGTCAGGTCATTTCTTGTTTTTTTTCTTTACCACAACAGAGACTGGAGCTGCTGTCTGCTGTGTTGTGTTGGACTGTTTGGGAGAACGTGTCTGGAAATGATGACATTTATTTTTTGTTATTCGATAATTGGTTGACACAAACATTTTTTTTTTT